>ML251439.1:0-37065 GCA_005239495.1 Nicotiana undulata | reverse complement strand
GGCCTAGTTTTCTAGTGATTAATGATGTTAATTGGAAGAAAATGGAATTAGAATTGATTACCTAGGAGGGTGTGGTGATGAAGCTCGTCAAAAATGGCTAAGGGGTTGTGGGGAAGAAGGAAGGAGTGAAAACTTGGGAAAGTCCCGTGATGTCTACTGTTTTGGGTTTAAGAGAAAAAATCACTGGGCGAATCTCGCACCTGCGGATAAATGATCGCACCTGCGGTCTTGGGCCAGCCCAGAAGGGGCCGCTCCTACGGAAAAGAATCCGCTCTTGCGGAGTCCGCTCCTGCAGGATTTGGTCGCCCCTGCGGGAAGTCTCGCGCCTGCGATGGGCTGGACCGCGCCTGAGGTCTCGCGCCTGCGGGCTGAGTCTCGCGCCTGCGGACTCTGGGCAAAAGGGCTGGGGATCGCACCTGCGGCTGGGCAACCGCACCTGCGGTCACACCAGCTGTTGTGCACCAGCAGTGGTTTTTGCTGGTTTTTGGCCTCGCGCGGGGTCCGGGAGGCACCTGGGCCCACCCGAGCCCCCGTCCAAAAATACCAACAAGTCCTAAATCACTTAGCGGACTCGCTCGAACTTTCGGACCACGAAAAACAACAGCGCAACTCGAACTCAAACCCCAAGACTTACTTAATCAAATCTCAAGAACTTAAAATTCTAGAATTCATTTCCAATACGCCGAACCGGCCTAAACTACTCGGAATGACATCAAATTTTGCAGATAAGTTATACATGACATCACGGTACTATTCTCGGTCCCGGAATCTCATTCGGACCTCGGGAACATAACATCACTTTCCAAGTCGCATTTCAAATTCTTTAAAACCTCAAAACCTCATTTTGATCCGAAACCACTCAATTCACGCCAAATTTTACAAATAAGACAAATAATATATAATAAACCTGTTCCCGGCTCCGGAACCATAATACGGGCCCGGTAACACGGATTTCAAATAATTATTCACTTTCATATTCCTTTATTATTTTCAGAAAACAATCTCTTTTAAAAATTCATTTCTCGGGCTTGGGACCTCGGAATTCGATTCCGAGCATATGCCCAAGTCCCATATTTTTCTACGGACCCTCCGGGACCATCGAATCACGGGTCCAGGTCCGTTTACCAGAAATGTTGACCAAAGTCAACTATATTCATTTATTAATTATCAAAACTCATTTTCATCAAATTTTCACATAATAGCTTCCCTGCTACACGCCCGGGCTGCGCACGCATAACGAGGTGAGACTAACGGAGGCTCTCGGATCCTCGGAATACAGATACAACTTAGATTACGTAAGATGACCTTTTGGGTCATCACATAAACACTCATATTATCTAATGAATCAACTGTAATATACCACTTGTATTCTAAAATATACACTACCCATATTCTAAAATCAACAATTTCACCCTTTTATTATTGAAATCCTACACAAATTAAATATAATATTTATCCATTTATTTCCAAATCCTACACAAATTAAATATAATATTTAATTTATCCATATTTCCCTAAGCCAAACACAATATAATAAAACACAATCCTCACAAGATAAAGAATAAAAAGCACTTTCTTTTGCAACAATTCTACGTAGGCTATCATTGATTATAACTGACTTCTTGAGCATTTAAAATTGTTTCTTAAAGGCGGAATAGCTTAATAAATACTTTTACTTGTTAGGCTTTATATCTTGAACTTCCTATTATACAAAGTGTCATCTAAGTACCTGTAGTTAGGGGAGTTCATGGTTCGGTTTGGGTCGGTTTTTCCTAAAAAAGAACCAAGTAAGTCAGTTTTTCAAATATTAGAACCAATCCAAACCAACTAAGTCGGTTTTTGTCGGTTTTTGTTTTTTCGGTTATTTATCGGGTTTTTTTTCTTAAATATGGGACATACACTACCAAACGCATATTCCGGTGACTACATTTTCAACATAACACTATCAAATTAATTGTTATTTGAGAAATTTATCATTTACCAAGATATATTGATGATAATTGAATAAAATAGTGATGAATAATTTAAGTACTCAATTAAAAATAGATTTATTTTTAGCATGAAATAAAAAAAATTATACTTAGCAAAAGAAAATTACCAAATAAACTAGAATGTAAAGGCAAAGAATTAGATTATTAAATAGCAAATAACTAGACTAAAAATATAAATGACTAATGTATACCATAAAATTTTAGAAACTTTATATAAAAAATATACATATATATATATAGGTGTAATAATAAATTAAATAGCTACTTTTATAGTCGGTTGGTTCGGTTTTTTCGATTATTTTCTTATTAAACCAAAACTAAACCAAAATTGATCGGTTTTTAAAATTCAAAACCAAAACCAAATCTAAAATGTATCGATGTTTTTGGTCGGTTTGGTTCGATTTTTCGAGTTTTTATGAACACCCCTACCTGTAATTGGTGAAAGAAACTATTTCAATTTAAATCCCTCCTGACCAAGTATACTTAGCAATTTGCTCGGTTAAGTTGGACAAAATAGTGTATGTCACATATATTATCTACGGAATATGAAAAGAAATAACGGAAAAGGACTAAAAATGCCACTCAACTAACATAAATGGCATATTTATGCTATTCGTTAAAAGGTCAGGCTATTCATGTCACTAACATTATACTTTTGGCCTGTTTATGCCGTTGTCTACTAACAATTCCATTTTCGTGTTTTTCTGCAATAAGAATTATTTTTTCGACCCCACCTTTGCCATGTCTCTTTATATTAGTGGTTCTTCTTTACTTGATCCTATTTTTCTTTTAACCCTGATTATGTATAATTAACCATGCCCAAGCCCAACCCGATAAAATTTAACCATCTTTTAACCCAACCCTTAATTCCTTGTCACGACCCAAAATCCAACTAGTCGTGATGGCACATAACACAACCCGCTAGATAAGCCAATTAACAACTATCCAATTTAATAAAAGAATTTTTTAGACAAATATATGATAAAATAACTGAACCTTAATACATTTCTCAATGACTAGTAGTACAAATCATGAGTTTCTAAAATTTAGATTTTTACAAGCTGAATTGAAATAAACACAACATCGGTTTCAAATAAATACAAATGTTAAAGTTAGATCCATTGGTTGCTCATTGGTTATCCATACTCTAAATGGATAATACAGTTCTTATCCATATTTGACCCGTTTTTAAAAAGTTCATTATCCAACCCATTTTTAGTGGATAATATGGGTTAACTGTTTTCTTTTAACCATTTTGCCACTCTTAGTCCCAACGGTAAAAATAGAATGTAATTTCGCAACAAACAAGTATATCAGGTAGTTAACCAAAATAAAAATATAGTTGCTTACCCCTAAAACGGATAACAATTAAATTTGTACGCGGTTTTAAGGATATGTGGATTGATTCAACACAAGTAATCAAGAATGTTAAATAACGAATTAAAGATAAAATAAATAACCAAACCAAATGTGACGTTGAGTCCAGGCTCGACTCAGATTTAAGCTGAACAATAGTTTTGCCCTCGACTGAACCCTCGATTCGAAGCCAAATGTATATGAAGAACTATGATTAAAATAAGAACCTTTCAATAGCTAGAAAGCAGATAAATAAGTTTGTATTGCCATGGTATGCGTGTTACAATGTGTCTATTGAATAAAAAACTTCTCATTTATATAAGAGAGTTTCATCCCTAGTACAATTCTAAAAAAGGTAAAAATCCTCCGTGTACGTCAATCACTGATACACTACCGACATCGGACGTCGTGATATCCGGTTGAGTACGGATATCACTGCCCTTTGTTAGTCGTGTGCAACTGTTTGTAGCGACAGAGCTATTAACTCTAAATTTTTGTTTGGGTTCTTTCTCTAAATTATGAAGATTGTTAATGTTGTTTTCATTTATTTTATGGAAGGTGACAGAGCTATTAACTCTTAAGGCAGTTGGTTAGTAGTTTACTCTATCTTGAAAGACACAATTAACGGTAGTTTTCAACAATTGAGATGGAGGTTGTTGAGGCATGTGGAAAAGGAACTCTTTCTTCTGCAGAGCCTTCCACCCGACGTAGTTTTCCATCAACAGATGATGAAGTTGTAGGCTTTGAGAAAGATGCAGAAAGTATAATGAAGAAATTGACCGGTGGAGCAAAGGAGCTAGATGTTATCTCAATCTTTGGAATGCCAGGATTGGGTAAAACAACTTTGGCTAGGAAAGTGTACAACAATTCTTGTATTGTTAATCACTTTGATGTTAAAGCATGGATTTCTGTTTCACAAGCATATGATAGGATGAATTTGTTGGCTGAGATTTTCAAACAAGCAACAGGCGATAAGAGAGAAATGAAAGGAGACGTTGACATAGCTGACAAGTTGCAGAAGACTCTAAAAGGCAGGAGATATTCATTGTATTAGATGATTTATGGGAAGTCGATGCATGGGAAGATTTGGGATTATGTTTCCCTAAAGGTGAAGATGGAAGCAGAGTAATAGTGATGAGTTGCATTTTGTTTTGATGACTTAACAAATTTTATGCAAAGAATCAGGTAGGGGACCTACTGCACATACATCATCAAAGCAATCCACATCCTCAGGAATTCTGGATCACTTTCTAACTAAGGACAGATCAGATGAGGGACCTGCTCCCTCATCTGACATACAGGCACCGGAGCACATCGACTTGACAGCCTTGGAAAACTGTGCCAGTCAAGTGACTGTCTGTCACTGCTCATGCCTCAGGGCAGCAGCAGTGCAGGAGTCACTTCCTTATGGATTGAACCTTATATCCTTAAGGTTTTAAGCATCCTTCTTGAAACATGTGATGAAGGATGATGTCTTGAAGCAAGAGCAACAAGCTACACACTTGAGCAATTACTAATAACATTCAAGCATTAAGTGCTCTCAAGCATTAAAGACTCAAGAGCTTCAAGAGCAAGAAGACAATTCCACTAAGGTCTACAAACATACTCATCAAGTATTGATAATGTCCTTAGTTGAGTTGTAATCTTGTATTTTGTTTTTCATTGTATCCTACTAGCTTTTGTAGAAGCAACTAAGTAGGAATATTTTTCACTCTTTATTCTCTTGATCTCACTGTGACTAAAGGTAGTCATGAGTCAAAGTCTTTGTAACTAGAGAGTTTCAAAGTGGCTTGTAATAGTGGTTACAAGTTAGTGTGTCAAAGTCTTTGTAAGGTTGCCTTTCAAAGTGGCTTGTAATAGTATAGATTACAAGTTAGTGAAGTTGAAATCCTACAAGTGTAGGTCCTGATTTTTGTCCCCTTGAGTGGAATTTTTCCACGTAAAAATCCGCTGTCTCCTTGTGCACTTCGTCTAGCTCATAACTCTGTGGAAACTGGTAGAGGACCTGGTACCTCTACTGTTTGGTGGATCCCTACAAACTAACAAATAGTAACAACTCGAATTGAACAAGTGGCTAAGCATCTTCAGCACCGCAGTGATCCTTATTCTCTTAGATTTCTAACACCGGAAGAGAGTTGGGAATTACTGCAGAAGAAAGTATTTGGAGGAGAGAGTTGTCCTCCGGATCTACAGGAAGCAGGGTTACAAGTTGCACAACACTGTAAGGGATTGCCTCTTGTGGTTGTCCTGATTGCTGGAATTATTGTGAAAATGGAAAGGGAGACATCCTTGTGGCTTGACGTTGCAAATGACTTAAGTTCTCATGTTTTAGGAGAGCAAAGCATGAAGGTAATGCAATCAAGTTATGATCATTTGGAAGACCACTTAAAATCTTGCCTTCTTTATATGGCATTCTTTCCAGAAGACCATGATATTTTAGTGTCTGATTTACTGAAGTTATGGATGGCTGAAGAGTTTGAAGAGAATATTGACACAGAGAACATAGAGGAAACATATCGAATTTTCTTGAATGATCTACTTAAAGAGAAGCCTAGTGATGGTCTCTAAGAGGAGTTTTAATGGTGACACAGAATACTGCACAGTTCACGATGTAGTGCGTGAGTTTTGCTTGGCAAAACTTATAGAAGAAAAGTATATACAGTTGACAGTTCCATACAGTCCAAATCGACATGTGTATGCGAAGGAATCGCGGTTATGCATTTATATTCATGATGATCTGGTTAAACAATTAGATCATTGTGAATATCGACTGGATAAGATTCCAATGCTCGAGTCCAAGCTGGAAACTAAGTGTTTTAGTGAATGTCCTAAGCCTATGGAGTTCATTGCCCATCCAGTACAATTCTACACATGGGATTATCATGGATCAGATCCTTTACCTCTACTTGTTAAATTAAGACTTGTTCGAGTGTTGCGTTTGATGGATGCAGACTACTTGCCAAGTTCTTGGACTACTGCAGTACAATCTCTAACTTACTTGAGGTACCTTGAAATTTCTGTCAGGAAATTTGATTTCAAGTGGATATCTCACCTACTCAATATTCAAACTCTAGTGGTTCGTTCAGCCAGCAATCCAGTTACATCGCTTGCTATCTGGAAAATGACAAAGCTAAGGCATGTGAATATAACCAAATTTTCCTTGGTATGGGAAGACGATGATCGGGCAGTTTTTGAAGAATCTTCAACAACTATGCTAGAGAACTTGAAGACATTTGGCATGTGCTGTACATATGTGGATGATATGCATCCAAGGTTCTGGTGGAGGTTCCCCAATCTTGAACAACTTTGCCTCAAAATTGAAGATGTACCTAGTCGTCCTTTGTTTCCCATACCGGAAATTCATACTCGCCTTCAATCTCTTGAACTTGAAGTGAAAAATGGCAGGAAAGGATACAATACTTCAGTTGGATGGGACAACTACTTCGTCTTCCCTTCAAATCTTAGGCGTTTGAGCATTCGCAACATGTCATTAACGGAAAAGATAGTGTCAAACATTGCAAGATTGCGAATGCTTGAGAGTCTCACATTAATAAGGGGAACTCGATTCTGGGATTTGAACTACTGTTGGGACGTCAGATATGTCGAGTTCCCTGCACTCAAATACTTGACATTAAATATTATGGATTTGACAGAATGGAAAGCTTCAGATGAATCATTTCCCATGCTTGAAAAACTAGTTATCAAAGGTTATTGCCGCCTTGAGGAGATCCCTCCTTGCTTTGTGGATGTTTCAACGCTCCAACTTATTGAAGTGGAAGATTGCAGGGACTCTTTTAGAATTTCAGCTATGAATATTAAAAGAGAAATTGAAGAAACTACAGGATGTGACAGTCTCCAAGTTCGTATACTGGAGGACTAATAAAGATGGTAATTAAGCTCCAGTTATCAGCACCTCCTTTTCCATTTGATCATATGGAAAACAGTTTTTATTAGCTTCTACTGTGTCTTGCATTATTATTTTTGTCATACTTAAACAGCATTTTGGAGTGTATACATAAAAGTTTCATGCATATACTTCATAAAATGCCTCCCTCCTGGTGTACAACTGAATAGATTGTATAATAAATATTCAGATCATGACTACTATTACTGCAGTTCATCCTAGTCCACTATACATTTTTTATTTTTGCGTTTAGTGATAAGTTGGGAAAAGTTGTGAATCCATCCTGCTCCTTGAGTCAACAACAACCCAGTATAATCCCACAAGTGGGGTCTGAGAAGGGTAGTGTGTTAGCAGATCTTACCCCTATCCTAGGGTAGAGACATGGGCGGATGTAGAGCAAACATTACGGGTTCCCGTAAACCCAGTAACTTTTGCATAAACCTTGTATTTGTACTAAAAAATTTATTAAAAATATAAGAATATTTAGCTTGTAACCTAGTTCGTTGGTCCAATTATCATGAAGATTAACTTGAGATTGTTATAGGAACCCGTAAACTTAGAATTTTGTATTCGCCTCTGGGTAGAGAGAGGTTGTTTCCAATAGACCCTCGGCATCCTTCCTTCCAAGAACTCCCCACCTTGCTTTTGGGGTGACTCGAACTCACAACCTCTTGGTTGGAAGTGGAGGGTGCTTACCATCAGAGCAACCCATCTTGCTCCTTGAGTCCATATTGAGAAATCATTCCCCGAAAAAAATACTTACCCGCAATTACATTTCCTTTTTCCATTTCACGTGATATTATTTTATTTTTAATCTGTTAAAAAAGGAATGACATGTTTTTATATTAATTCTTTTAGCTTTTAATCCACATTTTTACCTTATGACCTGATTTTATAGTCACATAAATATCATGACAAGTTTATTATCAAAAGTTTTAAAAGTTCTCTTTTTTCTCATTAAACTCGTTGACTAGCTAAACGCCTTTGCATAGAACGAAATAAAGGAAGTAATTATGTTTTCCTTTATTTGTATTATGATAAATCGTTCTGTATTTGCTGAGATTACTTTTTTTCTCGAGGGAGAGGTTTTCCTTCTATAGTGTGAAGAAGAAGTGAATAAAGAAAAAGAGCGACTGATGTTTAGCCAAGAGCGGATTTGGGAAAATTATACATCTTGAGACAAGGGTTTAATAGTATTGGGAAAAAAAATTAAGTAAGGTTATCTAGATAATTTCAAGAGAAACAGGAGCTATTTGTACTGACACGATCAGTCGTTTTGAGTATTTGCACTTCGTTCGGTGATTTGAGCTGAGTAGCTTCGCATGATGTATTACGACTTGTGTGAATCGTCAGTCTTGGTTTTTCGGGCGATTCGGAAGTGACTTGAAAGAATGAATTTCATGTTTGAAGCTTTAAATTGGAAGAATTGACCAAGTTTGATTTTTGTGTATTTGACCCCGGAACGGAGTTTTGATGGTTTCGTTAGGTCCGGATAGAAATTTTGGACTCAGGCGTATGCCCAGATTTGCATTTGGATATTTCTAGAAGATTTCAGTGGCAATTGGCGAAAGTTGAAAAATTTGAAGATTTGGAAAGTTCATAAGTTTGATCGGGAGTTGACTTTGATGAAATCGGGTCCGGATTGTAGTTTCGGGAATTGAAATATCTTCGTTATGTCATTTGACACTTGTGTGCAAAATTTGTGTTCATTCCGGATTGATTTGATATGTTTCGGCACGAGATTTGAAAGTTGAAATTTAAAGTTCATTAAGTTTGAATAGAGGTGTGATTCGTCGTTTTGATGTTGTTATGCGTGATTTGATGCCTCGAGTAAGTCCGTATTATGTCATGAGACTTGTTGGTATATTTGGACGGGGTCCCGAGGGCCTCGGGTGAATTCAGATGGGTTTTTAACGTGTTTGGTGTTTTGGCATTGTTTTGGGCATAAGTATATAATGATTCAAAGGTCCATTTTAGTTCTAGAGACCGGAATTCGATTTCGAGACTTTTGGAAGTTTGATAATGATTTATATGAATGATCTGGAATGTTTTGTCTAATTTTATTAAGTCGCGATTGGGTTTTTACTACGAAGCATGAGTTAATTATTTAACGAGCAGAGTTGGTATCACATTGAGCAGACGAGCTCTGAATTGAGTTTTGACTGAACTATTAGGTTTGTATTATTATTTGAATTATCGAATTCCGAATTCGTACGAGGGGGTTAGAGTCTTTTTAGTGAAAAGTAAATTGTTGGTGCAAGCAAGTTCTGGTGTGCACCTTTAGCGACCAGATTTGGACTTTTAGCGACCACACTAGAGGCTTTTTTTGGGAATTTTTTTTATAAGCTCATTTCAACATTTTTGGAGCTAGGGAACTCGAATTCGGGCAATTTGTGAGAGGATTTTCACCACATGAACTGGGGTAGGTATTTTTGACTCGGTTTTGATTATATTCCATGATTCCATCTTTAATTTGATGAATCTAATGGAGAAATTGAAAGTTTTTGTCTAAAGTTTCATAGAGTGAATTTTCGGGTTTCGAACATCGATTCGGAGTCGGATTTGAGTGAAACTAGTATGGTTGGACTCGTAATTGAATGGGTTGTCGGATTTTGTGAGTTTCGTCGGGTTCCGAGGTGCGGGCCCTGAATTTGACTTTTTGGTTGACTTTGGGCATTTGATTTAAGATTCCACCTTTATCATTTAGAATTATTTTCTTAGGCATTATTTGATATTTTTGAGTTGCTTTTGGCTAGTTTCGAGCCGTTCGGAGGTTGGTACGTGCAGGATGGCATTTTTAGAGTATTGTTGGGCTTGCTCGGTATTGAATTCGGCTTGTTCAAGGTAAGCAACACTTCTAAACTTGGTGTTGAGGGTATGAACCCCTGAATATGCGTGTTATGTGTTTATTGTTGAGGTGGCGCACATGTTAGGTGACAGGCGTGTGGGCATGCACTCTGCACCGTGTGAATTGTGACTCAGTTATTTCTGTGGTACTGTGTAGGTACCTAATCTTATTTTTATCCATGAAATCTCTACATACTAGAATAATTGAGTCATGATCCATGTTGGAAACCATGTTTACACTATATGCTTATCCTGTTGGGATCCACTGAGGTCATATCTGTTGTTGAGATATTTGCTTAAATCGCGGTTACATACTTAGTCATACTCCTTCATTGGCATATCATATCTCAGTCTCTGTTGTTATTTATTGATACATCATATCATCATTTTTGGTTGATTTTGATGACATCGTGAGCCCGGGAGACTGGAAAGATTGATGACTGAATGAGGCCGAGGGCCTGATTGTGAGGATGTTTATGGGATCGGGTTGCACGCTGCAACATGCTTTATTGATTCATGCCATGATTAGCTTATTATAGTGCTTGGGCTGGATCTGCTCCTCCAAAGTTTGCACACCCACAGTGAGCGCAGGTACCTACTGAGTGCGAGCGCAAGTGCCGAGCACGAGTGCCAAGTGACTGGGAAGATTGAGTGACCGTGAGGACTGAGTGACTGAGGGGACTGAGTGATTGGGAAGACTGAGCGAGTTGATACTCCGAGAGTATGCATATGGTTTTATCACTGCGTTGCATTACAGTTGGCATGCAGGCATTGAGATGCGCTTTCACGTGTTGTACGGTATAGTGAGACACATGACATTCACATACACATTGACATGTAGGCATAGAGATGTACTTTCCTCATGTCATCTGATATTGAGACTTCTTATCTTTTGTGGAAAGTTTTTGGGAAAAATCACAGATTTATGACTTACTCATGTTTATTTTGAGATTACGGTGAAAGATTTGGGATTTACTGTTATACTTGAAAAACATGACTATTTTTCGTAATTGTGAACTAGTTGAGCATTATATCTCTAAGTTATTTCTTGTACCACTTTTATTATAGTATTATGAGTTGTTATTGGCTATTGGTGTTGGACTCTGACCTTTGTCCCAGAGCGTCACTAATTTCAACCTAATGTTAGGTTTGTTACTTATTGAGTACAAGGGATTGGTTGTACTCATACTACACTTCTGCACATTGCGTGAAGATTTTGGATGTTGATGTTGTTGTTTATGGCGTGAATTGGAATTGAAGATGTACTTATGTTTCGCTCATATATGTCTCTTGTTCTTGGTAGCTTTAGAATTTTAATCTGTTCATGTATATTTCAACACTACTAGATATTCGACAAAAATCGACCAAGATCGATCGACCAACTTTAATCGGTCAGAAAACCGGCCAAAAAATCGACCAAAGTCGGTCAATCGGAATACATCTATTTTCCGAAGTAAATATTTTAACATCTCCAACAGTCACATGCACTTTTCTTACTAGTTTTACATAGTTTTATTATAGCGGACCAAATATGCGCTACTTTTGCATACTATAGGGACTATTGTTGCTCATCTCATAAAATAGGCACTACTCTCAAAATAATTTTGAATTTCGTACTCTAACGACCTTGGGTCGCTCAAGGTCAACTTTGTGCTGATCACAACACATACAGATGACAATAATGCATCATCTCAACGTGACTATTATTCTAAATTACGAGTGTTGCTTAAAGCCAAAGTCTTATTGTTGGGCTTTAAGTATGGTGTAACTTAATTTTAAGTTTGGTGTAGCTTAAAGATGGTGAATGAAAATTGGAGGGAAAATGAAATATTTGAGTTTTCCTCTTTGGCAAAGAAACATTGCCCCATATTGGAGAAACAAAAGACTTTTGATGAGTATATATACAATTTCTCTTCTTCTAACTCTTAAAGAGTTAAGAAGAAGGCAAGTCTCGCGTCGTCGCCGTCGTCGCTCGACTTCGGCTTTGGTCAAAGATTGATTGATTAATCTTTTTGCACAAAATTCCTTTCAATTATTTAATTAATTAATTTAATTAGTTAATGAAAATTCAATCCGAAATAATTCATGACCTGCGACCCAGTCCAGTCCGGTCCCGGATTATTTTTAAATCCGTTTTCTATTTTTCCCCGCAATATTCCCACATGTTCCAACAACTATGGCTGTTCTGAAAGGTTGCAAAATGGGCTATAAATATGCCTTGAATCCCAGAATTTTTACTTACTAAATTTTCTGATTATCTTTTTCTTCTTCTGTACGACCATTGAGTGGTTTGCCGTTCACCAGAGTTTTTGGTACCAATACGCTGGTGAGTTAAATCGTCCTATCCTGGGAAGATAATATTCCAACACCTCGGGTACTTGAAGGAAATAATTTCATTAAGGACACATTGTGCATTCAGTGGACTCGATTTATTCCTATACTGTTTATCCGGAATTTATTTTGTCAAACTAGTGTTACTAACTTTCTGTTTCTGTTTATATTTCAGAAAGTTTAATGGTTTAATTATTTATTATAGCAATATAGATTGGATAACAATCTTAAGGAAATTTTTTTTATTATATTTTATATTCTGTTTGTGGAGATTAAAACCTGTGTGGTTTTCTACTCCTTCTGAATTTTACTATTCTGATTTGAAGATATAAAAACTTCATCACAGTATTGAAATTCAGAAAACAATTTGAAGAACATAAAAACTTCATCGTTTTCTGTGAAATAGTATATAAAAACTTCGATTTTCATTTATTATACGTACTGTTTAGTGTTAATTACAATATTATTTACTATTCTGGTTTTGTCATTAACTGAACTCTTCTGTTGTTGACAGTGAGAAACAACAATTGATAACGGAAATTCGTTTGCGACTGTTGCGGCAACGATGATAGCCTCGTCAAGCCAGGCTGATGTTCCACGAACAGAGAAATCGGGGAAATTTTCTGGATCCAACTTCAAAGGATGGCAACAAAGGGTGTTCTTCTAGCTTACCACACTTGGTATGCAGAAATTCACTAGTGAAGAGCCTCCAGTGCTTGATGCGTACATGCTGGACAACGAGAAATTCATGATTGTTGAGGCATGGAAACAAGTAGATTTTCTTTGCAAAGGCTATATCTTAAGCGCTTTAGATGATGACTTGTATAATATGTACAGTGCGAGGAATACTTCGAAAGAATTATGGGACGCACTTGAGAAGAAGTACAAGACTGAAGATGCATGCTTGAAGAAGTTCGTGGTTGCCAAATTTCTAGACTATAAAATGATTGACAACAAAACTGTTGGAACCCAAGTTCAGGAGCTTCAACTTATTTTTCACGACCTTATTGCTGAAGGTATGGTCGTGAATGAAGCATTTCAAGTGGCTGCAATGATTGAAAAATTACCTCCTTCGTGGAGAGATGTCAAGAACTATCTTAAGCGCAAGGAAATGAAGTTGGAAGATCTTGTGATTTGTCTCAAGATTGAGGAAGACAACAAAACTGCCGAGAAGAAGTCTCATGGAAATTCAACGATCATGGGAGCTAATATCGTTGAGGAGACTTCTCCAAAAAGTAAGAAGAGGAAGAGGTCTTTCGGACAGACTAAGGAACAAAACAAAAAGAAATTCAAGGGCAATTGCTACAATTGTGGAAGAGTTGGTCACAAAAGCCCTGATTGTCGTCTCCGAAAAAGGATAAGAAGAAGGGACATGCCAACATAGTGGTGAAGAATGATGACATTGATGATATTTGTGCAATGCTTTCGAAATGCAACATAGTTGGAAATCTGAAGGTGTAGTGGGTTGACTCTGGAGTCACTCGACATGTTTGTGTTGTCAAAGAAGAATTTGCGACTTACTCTACTGCTGGTCCCGAAGAAGAGATTTCTATGAAAAATAATGCAACAGCCAAGATTGAAGGTTATGGGAAGAGATTCCTGAAGATGACTTCCGGCAAGGTGTTAACGCTCAAAAACGTTCTTCATGTTCCTACTATTAGGAAGAATTTAGTTTCTACTTTTTTACTAGTGAAGAATTGTGTATTTGTTTCTAATAAAGTTGTCGTAAGCAAGAATGAACTGTATGTTGGGCCTTTTCAAACTCAATGTAATGGTTGTTCACAGTATGAATAAAATTTCAGCTTCTTCTTATTTATTGGAGTCAAATGATTTATGGCATATTCGTTTAGGACATGTCAATTATAAAACCTTGCGGAAGTTAATTAATTTAGAAGTATTGCCTAAATTCGAGTGTAATAAATCGAAGTGTCCAATATGTGTTGAATCTAAGTTTGTAAAATTTCCTTATAAGTCTGTTGAAAGGAATTCAAATCCTTTAGACTTAATTCATACTGACATTTACGATATGAAGTCGACACCATCTTGAGGTGGGAAAAAGTATTTTATTACTTTTATTGACGATTGCACTCGATATTTTTATGTTTATTTGCTTAATAGTAAGGATGAAGCAATTGAAACATTTGAGCAATAAAAGAATGAAGTGGAGAATCAATTGAATAAAAAAATCAAAATGATTAGAAGTGATAGAGGTGGAGAATATGAATCTCCGTTTGCATAAATATGTTCGGAAAATGGAATTATCCATCAAACTACTACACCTTACACACCTCAATCCAATATAATTGCGGAAAGGAAAAATCGGAGATTAAAAAAAATGATGAATTCTTTATTAATAAGTTCCGGATTACCGCAGAGCTTAGGGGGGTGGGGGAAAGATATCCTTACAACTAACCGAATACTTAACAGAGTACCCCACAGCAAAAGACAGTCTATTCCATATGAAAAATGGAAAGAAAGAAAACCCAACTTGAAATATTTCAAAGTGTGGGGGTGTCTAGCAAAGGTACAAGTTCCTTTACCTAAAAGGGTTAAAATAGGACCAAAAACTGTACATTGCATTTTCATTGGATATGCTACAAACAGTAAAGCATGTCGATTTTTAGTTCATAAATCTGATAATCCCGAGATTCATGTTAATACGATAATGGAATCAGATAATGCTAAATTTTTTGAAATCATTTATCCGTATAAAACTGAATACGAGTCGTTAAGTGAAAGGCCTAAACGACCTCGGAAAGAACCAAAGGAAAATACTCCAAGTGTAGAAGATCCAAGGTGTAGCAAACGTCAAAGAACATCTACTTCCTTTGGACCAGAATTTGTGACATTCTTGCTTGAAAATGAGCCTCAAAGAAGCTATGTCGTCTTCTGATTCAACATTTTGAAAAGAGGCCGTCAATAGTGAGATTTAATCAATTTTGGATAACCATACATAGGAATTGGTTGATCTTCCTCCGGGAAATACACCTTTAGGTTCGAAATGGAACTTTAAACGGGAAATTAAAGTTGATGGCACTATTGACAAATATAAGGAAAGACTTGTTGTCAAAGGTTATAGACAAAAGGAAGGTCTTGATTACTTTGACACTTACACCCCAGTAACAAGGATAAGATCTATTAGGGTGTTAGTGGCACTAGTGACCGTGTATGGTCTTGAAATCCATCAAATGGATGTTAAAACAACTTTCTTAAATGAAGAATTGGAGGAAGAGATTTACATGGAACAACCTGTGGGTTTTGTGGTTCCTGGTAAAGAAAAGAAAGTGTGAAAACTTGTTATGTTGCTTTATGGACTTAAACAAGCTGTCACGACCAAGAATCCTAATCCAGATCGTGATGGCGCCCAACGACGGGGTTAGGCAAGCCAACGTAAATTTCACTAAGTGCTTCTCTTTACTTGATTCAATTATTCACCCATTTACCGAATTTAACAAGTTAAATCGTGATATCGAAAGGTAATAACTCAGTGGTAGATAGAGTAGCTATATAAAGAAGCGCGAGCCAAAATACAAGCACGTATATATACAACCCAAAATCTCAAAACAACTACTACGTGTGTGCCAGGAACTAGTGTCACGAGTGTCATGGGCATACTAACTGAATATACAAAGGATAATAATATATACAATCCCGTTGTATTCATGAATAGACGGGAAACAAAAGTAAATGAAACACCATGGTGCTGTTGGGGATCGCCAGAGGAAGCAGCTCTCCGTGAAGTCAAGTCTGCTACGGTCACTATCTAGATCCGGTCTGATAACCAGATGCACCAGCCTCAGAACCTGTACAGTTAAGTACGGAAGTGCAGCATGAGTACATATTAAATAATATGTACCCAGTGAGTATCCCGTCTAATCTTGAAGAAGTAGTGACAAGAAGTCGACTTGACACTCACTAAGGTCCAACAGTATGATATAACAATGATAAAATAAAAGCAGTAGACATGTAAGAGAGTGAGGAGCAAATATGTATAAAGCACAGAAATCCAAGAAAAATACTGGAAAAATAACAATGGCCACTTTCTTTCCCCCAAATATCTAATACAAGTCAATATCCATGAAACAATGCCAAATACTCATGCGCACACAGGAATAAGACAACCGGTCGGAGTCATAAGGGAAAATATCTATGCACTGCCGAGGATCAAACGACCCATCCCAAAAGTGCATGCTTACCATAGTCATGTATGCGCACTGCCGAGGATCGAACGACTCGAACCATAAGTGCGTTTTTCAATGTAACCATATCATAACATAGTATAACTTCGTCCATGCACTGCCGAGGATCGAACGACCCGTACCAAAAGTGCATTCTCAATTATATCATCTCTGTGCACTGCCAAGGATCGATCGGCCCATCCCAAAAGTGCACCTTTCAATCCGTTGTGGCGTACGACCCGCTCCCATGAGAGTGGGGGAAATCACACACCGCTCGCGGAATGTAAATTGTGAAGCGGTCACATGCACACACAATAACTTATAAAACTTACTTTCCATAACCAATTCCTTTCAACAACAATTTCCATAAAGCCTCAGAGAAACAATACTATACATAACATGATCTCATAGTACATATGGCGTTACAAGGAAACATATAAGGCATTTCAAGGAAAGCATATAAGGCAAGGCATTACAAGGAAGCATATAGGGCATGATGTGGGCCTAACTACCCGGACATAACAATGATAGCCGCTACGTACAGACTCTCGTCACTTGGTGCATACGTAGCCCCCAAACAAATTACACATAGCATATACATCACCTATGGGGACAATTCCCTCTTACAAGGTTAGAAAGGAGACTCACCTCGTGTCAAATCTACCCCTCGGATCAATGATGCGACCGGAACTCCGAACTCTACTCTCGAGGGCTCGCAACTATCCAAATATAGTATAATTACATCAATTCATGTTCAAAGAAAAGGGATTATCTCATTTGTCCCAAAATTCACATTCTTGAAGAATTTCTAAATTTCAACCCCGGGCCTGCACGCTCGAATTCTGAAAATTCTCGAAGGTATCACTCACCCATAGCCTAAGGATAATTAATATGTGATTTCTACTTGAATTCATGGCCTTAAACGGAAAATCACAAAATCCCCAAGAGCCCTAAAATTACTACCCAATTTCATTATTTTTGATAATTTAGTAGCGAATTTAACTAGAAATTGATGTTTGAAACTAGTGTTAAATAGGGAATTTACTTACCTCAAGTACTAGGTTGAAGGCCCTCTTGGAAGCTCTCAAAAAACAAAAGGAAGAAGATGGAAATGGAGGAAATAACTTAAATCCCGTATATAAACTACACTGCCCAGATGCCCCTTCATCGCGAACGCGACAGGGGCATCGCGTTCGCGAAGGCCAATGGCCCAGGCCTCAGGAGGCCCTTCTATGCGAACGCAAGAAGGGGCCGCAAGAAGGGGCCGCGATCGCGAAGGCTAGCCGGGCTAGACCAACGCGAACACGGTGGGACACAAGCGAACGCGAAGAACAAACAGGCTAGGTCCCGTCTCAACCCTTCGCGAATGCGGTGGCGAAGGTGTGAACGCGAAGGTCAGGGGTCCAGACCATCGTGATCGCGGGGTGGGAAACGCGAACGCGTATAGCATCAATATCCCCATCCCAATTCCTTTTTCGCGAACGCGGCTACCCTCCCGCGAACGCGAAGAAGGAAACCAGACAGTGAAACTTCTGGTTTATAGCATTAAGCTCCGAGGGGTCCGAAACTCACCCGAGCCTCCCGGGACCCCGTCCAAAGGCACTGGAAAGTCTGTATTCATGATACGGACTCACTCGAACTTCCGGAATGTGAAAAACAACAACGAAACTCAGAATTTGACCCCAAAACCAAATTGAATCAACACTTTGAACTTAAGGTTCTAGAATTCATTTCAATGCGCCGAACCGGCCTATACTACTCGGAATGACTTCAAATTTTGCAGACAAGTCATAAATGACATAACAAAACTATTACCGGTCTAGGAATTTCATTCGGACCTCGATATCATAAAATCACGTTCCAAACCAAATTTCAAATTTAAGGAAATCCTTATTTCCATATCGTGCGCCGAAACGCTCCTGGGTTATCAAAACCCCATTCCGAACGTACACTCAAGTCTGAAATCATCATACGAAGCTACTGACACTATCGAAACTCAATTCCGAGGTCGTTTGCTCAAAATATTGACCAAAGTCAAACTTGGCAAAATAGGCCAACCTTAAGGAACCAAGTTTCCTATATTGCTCAAAACACTTCCAAATCCTGAACCACCAGTGCCCGCAAGTCACAAATAATAAGAAGCCGCTATGGGAAGACTTAGACAGGGGAACGGGGCCCGATAACGTAAAAAAACCGTTCGGGTCGTTACACAAGCACCCAAACAATCACATGCCAAATTTGACCAAACAATATTGGCAACTGGATTTAAAATCAACGAGTGTGACAAATGTGTTTACATTAAAAATACTCCAGGTCATGAAGTCATTGCTTGTTTATATATTGATGACATGTTGATAATGAGCAAAAGTATGGCAGATATAAATGCTACAAAGCGCATGTTGGCTAGAAAATTTGACACGAAAGACTTAGGAGTTGCTGATGTGATCTTAGGAATCGGAATTCACATGACTCCACTAGGTCTAGCATTATCACAATCTCACTACATTGAAAAGGTACTTGGCAAGTTCAAGTATTTGGATTTCAAAATTGCCAAAACTCCAATTGACGTGAGTTATGCACTTCAAAAGAATGAAGGTGAAAGTGACTCACAACTGGACTATGCAAGAGTATTGGGAAGTTTGATGTATATCATGAATTGTACGTGACCATATATAACATGTGATATTAGCAAACTGAGTCGGTTTACAAGTAATCACAATCAAATACATTAGATGGCAATGAAACGAGTTTTTGTTATCTGAAACATACCCAAAATTATGCTTTGCATTATAAAAAATATATCTCCATGATCGAGGGATATAGTGATGCAAATTGGATCACCGGATCATATGAAGTTAAATCCACGAGTGGATATGTTTTCACAATTGGGGGTGGATCAGTGTCTAGGAAATCATCCAAACAAACGTGCATCGCCCGTTCTAAAATGGAATCGGAATTCATAGCTTTAGATAAGGCCGGTGAAGAAGCCGAATGGCTCTGGAATTTCTTGGAAGATATTCTATTTTGGCCCAAACCATTGGAACATATTTGTATACATTGTGATAGTCAAGCGGAAATAGGCAGGGCTAGGAGCGTTATGTATAGTGGAAAATCTCGTCATATACGACAGAGACACAATACCGTTAGAAAACTACTCTCTAGTGGTGTTATCTCGATTGACTACGTAAAGTCAAGAGATAACGTGTCGGATCCACTTACAAAAGGCCTATCTAGAGAGGCAGTTGAAAGATCATCAAAGGGAATGAGGTTAAGGTCTAGGACAAGTCATCGTGGAGGTAACTTTACCTAGCAGACTAGAGATCCCAAGAGCTAGGTTCAAAGAGATCAAACAAAGTTATGAATGACGGTTCAACATTGTCAAAACACTCAACACATTCTCGTGATGAAGACAATGTTCAAAATCGAGGTAAAGCATTAAGGCTTTTTGATGAGTCAATAAAGGTTAAAGTTTTTAATGATTTGCTAAGTCTGACAGGATATGACCAGATAGTGTGTCTATAGGATTACACATTTAGGAATCACCTATGTGAGTGTGAAGTGTAAGCCTCTTCAAGGGGAATGAAAGTAAAGGCCCATTCTCTAAGCACTCATGAAACCAAGCGGTGTTCATGGCTGAAACGAACACAACCGTGAGAACCATAGATGGTTAAAGATTGATTGTGTGACTTATGTTGTCTAGGTATACAACAAAGCTCGACGGGATCAAAGATATCAACTCTACCAATTGAATGATAACTAGGGATTTCACCTTATTTTACAATCTTTCTTGCTTAAGTTATGGATAAAAGTGTATGCAAAATAGTCCCAAAGGCTTACTTGTTGTACTTGTTTTCAGGGTTTAGTCAAAAAGGGTGACAAATAGTCAAAAACCTGCTCAAAAAGGAGTGAAACATGCACAAGTACCAAGAACAAGCACAAGCAAAGTTCAACTAACCAACGCAGACCGCAGTCCATTTTATGCGGTCTGCACTGAAGAGATTCAGAGAAGTACTTTTGCAGGCCAAACCAACGCGGACCACGGTCCATTTTATGCGGTCCGCACTGAAGAGATTCAGAGAGTACTTTTGAAGGCCAAACCAACGCAGACCGCAGTCCATTTTATGCGGTCCGCACTAAGGAGATTCAAAGAGCATCAGCCTTGAGGGCTAGAAGACTAACGCGGACTGCAGTCCATTTTGCGCGGTCCGCACTGAAGCCACTGCGGCCGCGGTGCATTTTATGCGGACCGCGGTGGCCAAGTTCAAGGGCCCAGTTTTCCAAGCCAAAAGCCTCAACGCGGCCGCACTCCTTTTTGTGCGGTCCGCGGAGACCCGCAAGGGCATTTTTGTCCGAAAAATTTAGCTTAATATAAATAGTTTCTTTTCCCATTTTTAGGGTAAGCTTTGTACTATGACATATTCAACAACTCTTGAACGTTTTTCCTTCAGCATTTTGAGTAATTTTACAAGGGTTTTAACATTGAATCTTCCAATTTTAGTTTGTAATTCAATTATATGGGTTGTTCTTCATCTATTTCTATGGTTTTATTTCTTATTATGAGTAGCTAAACCCATTAGCTAAGGTTGTGGCTCAACCCTAGTGTGGGTATTTGATGGGTTCTTTAAATTAAGCCTTAGATGTTTATGGGTAATTGGTATTTGGGCTGATTTGTGTTCTTCATGATAAATTAGTGGTTGCAAACACTAATTGGTGTTTATTTGACTTGGGTTCTTCTTGAGAAAGAGAACTTGAGTCTAGAAAATCAGTCCAACAAGGAATAGGGATGTAATCAAGAGATTGATAGTCCCAATTAACGGGTTAAATCTAGAGATAGTAAAACCCTACTTGGGCCTAGATTGCTTGCACACTTGCGACACCCAATTGGTATAGAGAGAACCAATTAAGATACTCAAGCTACTGAGAGGTATAAAGTAGGTAATTCCATGCATTGGCCATATCACAATCCCCAAACATAACGTTCTTGCCTTAGATTTTAGACCCCGTTAGGTATTCACCTAGGAGAAAGTCACAGCCCTAGTCCTTTAATACATAGAAAACAACCAAAAATACATTAGTTAGTTAATTAGCAATTTCAATTAGTATAAAACCATAGTTCAAATAGAAAACCAAAATTGATGAGAAATGTAATTAGAGACACGACACACTCCTAGATCACCTAGAAACTCAATTCTAATATTCATAACTCTCTGTGGATTCGATCACGATCCTTCGGGTAAAAGCTGCTTCGACCCTCATCTTGCTACTTTGTAGTAGTGTAGATGTGCGCCGATCACTTTTTGGCGCCATTGCCGCGGAGTTATACGGTGTTGGCTATCTACGTGACTAGTAGTGTTAAGTGTTTTTCTTTCCTTCTGTTGTTAACGTGTGTGCTAAATCTATTTAGGTACTAATGGCGGATCCGTTGGGAAACATTATCGCGGGGGAGGAGGTATTTGATAACCAAGAAGATGAAATAAACCAAGTACCACCTCTTAGACAGGGCTGACAGGACAATATTAATGAAGATGTTCCAGGCCCTCCTTCGACACCACCTCCCAGAGCTGCCCCTCGGGTCCTTCCAAACGAGGGGTATGCTAGTGCTATTGTCCCGCCTAGAATTTGGGCGGGAAATTTTCAAATAACAAATGTGATGCTGACACTCTTGGAGCAGCGAGGCTAATTCACCGGAGCCGCCCACCAAAATGCTTACAAACATTTGAAGGGCTTTGTGGATACTTGCTGGGGTAGTAAGAAAACGAATGTCTCAGAAGATGCATTGAGATTTCGGTTATTCCCCTTCTCTCTTCGAGGGAAGGCTCTTGATTGGCTCGAGCGGCTTCCCAACCACTCCATATCTACATGGGATGAGCTCGCAGACAAGTTCATTGCAAAAAATTCCTCCCCTAGTCACATGGTGGCGCTTAGAGATGAAATATTGGCTTTCAAACAAGAGCCCAACGAGCCTTTGCATGAGATTTGGGATCGCTACCGTACCATGGTTAAGGAATGTCCAAACAATGACATGACTGAAACCATGATTCAGCAGACCTTCTACCGAGGCATAAACACTGTCAATCAATGTGTGGTCAATCAATTGACCGGCGGAAACTTCATGAAGTTGACTTACCCTGAGGCATGCGAGATCCTAGATTAGATGGCTGACACATCGTCAGTGTGGCAAAGAATAGCAAACGTACCTCAGGGTGAGTCCGGTGTTAATAGTCTTCACAAAGAACTTCAAGAACATGGGCAAGCAATTGCCGAGCTCACTACCCCTATGAACCAACTTTCCAAGGCACAACTTCAACAATTACAAGGGCCGAAGCAAGTAAATTCCATGGAGGGAGTAAATGTGTTGGTGAACCAAAGAAGACCTCAAGGAAATCCAAAGAAAAGCGACAATGTTCAAGGTGATCAAGTACCAAGTGGGTATAGTCAAGAAGAATCATGTGATGATCAAGATGAGGATGTCATGTATGCTAATAATTATCAAAGTCAAGGGAACAATCAAAGCAACAATCAAAATTGGGGCAATCAAAGACAACGCAATTGGAACAATAACAACAATTCACGAAACTGGGGGAATAACAACAACCAACAATGGGGGAACAATAATGATAACAATTGGAGCGGAGGCAACAACAACAACAATTGGGGTGGAAATGATAACCGGAGGTCGGGCTTTCAAAGGCCCCCGATGTACCAACAACCAAGCAATCCACCCCCGTTCCAATCTCAAGGTCAAATCTCCTCAATTAATGACATGGGGAGAATTGAACACATGTTCAAGCAAATGATGGAGCGCAACGCGGACTCAGATGCTCAATTGGCCTCCCATAACACCTCCATTCGAAATTTTGAGGTGCAAATGGGACAAATTTCTCATGCCTTGAACACACGCCCAAATGGAGTACTACCGAGTGATACAGTGGTGAACCCTAAGGGTGGGAACAACAATAATATCGGTCACGCCATGGTGGTGACCACAAGAAGTGGAAGAGGCGGTGAAGCGAGCTCTTCTAGTCAAAAGAGAATTGTTGTTGATGATAATGAATTGAAAAATGATGAGTTACCAATTGAGGTTGAGCAAGTGGTGGAAGATCCAACTACTTGTGAAGTGAGAATTGACATTCATGATAATGGGGAGGATTTGCAAAGGGACGTGAACCCGTCTAGGGAACACATGATTGATATGTCGGAACTGGTGGTCCCAAAAGCCAAGGCACCATTGCCTAGGACTCCTCCTACATACCCTCAAAGGTTGGAAAAGCAAAAGCAAGAGAATCAATTCAAGAAATTCATCAACATGATGAAGAGTCTTTCCATCAATGTCCCTTTGGTTGAAGCTTTGGAGCAAATGCCCGGGTATGCTAAGTTCATGAAGGACTTAGTCACAAATAAAAGGTCTATGGAGTGCGAAACCATAAAGATGACTCACCAAGTGAGTTCCATAGTTCATTCAATGGCACCCAAGCTTGAAGACCCGGGAGCTTTTACCATTCCTTGTACAATCGGGAGTGCGGATTTCGCTAAAGCATTGTGTGACCTCGGAGCTAGCATAAACTTGATGCCATATTCGGTCTTTAAAAAATTAGGGATAGGTCAACCTAGGGATACTTCCATGTGTCTTCAAATGGAAGATAGATCTATGAAGAGGCCTCAAGGGATAATTGATGATGTGTTGGTGCGAGTGGAAAAATTCATTTTGCCCGCGGATTTTGTCATCTTGGATTGCGAAGTGGATTATGAAGTCCCCATCATCTTGGGAAGGCCATTCCTTGCAAAGGGGAAGGCCTTAGTTGACGTGGAGGCCGGTGAGCTCACCTTCTGGGTGGGCGATGAAAAGGTCGTGTTCCACGTGTGCAAGTCAATGAAGCAGCCAAATAGCACGGAAGTATGTTCTTTCATGGACCTTGTCACCTAGGTCATCATTGATGAAACAAGATCTATGATTCATGTTGAAGATCACGTGGAGGCAGCTTTATTGAACCATGATAATATTGTGGTGGATGGTTTGATTGAGAGTACGAATGCTCTACAAGGCATGGGGTCTTATTCATATGGTCCTCTAAAGCTATCATTGGACTTGGAAAATCGGAAGACTCCTCCAACAAAGCCTTCAATTGAAGAGCCACCAACATTGGAGTTGAATCCACTTCCACCACAGCTCAGGTATGAATATCTTGGTCTCTCTCGTACTTTACATGTTATACTTTCATCTTGCCTAACCCAATTGCAGGTAGATTCTACTCTAAAAGTGCTAAAGATGAGGAAGAAGGCCATAGGATGGACACTTGCCGATATTCGGGGAATAAGCCCCGCATTTTGCATGCACAAAATCATTCTTGAGGATGGAGCAAAGCCTTCCGTAGAACACCAACGGAGGCTCAATGAAGCAATGCAAGAAGTGGTGAAGAAAGAAATAATCAAGTGGCTTGATGCAGGGGTCGTCTATCCAATCTCGGATAGTGCTTGGACTTATCCGATCCAATGTGTGGCAAAAAAGGGTGGTATGACTGTGGTCCAAAATGACAATAATGAACTCATTCAAACAAGGACGGTCACAGGTTGGCGGGTATGCATGGGCTACCGCAAGTTAAACAAAATGACTCGCAAGGATCATTTCCCCTTGCCTTTCTTGGATCAAATGCTTGATAGGCTTGCGGGTCGGGCTTTCTACTGCTTTTTGGATGGGTACTCAAGATATAATCAAATTTTGATTGCCCCCGGAGGACCAAGAAAAGACTACCTTCATGTGTCCTTATGGTACATTTGCCTTCTCCAGGATGCCTTTCGGACTTTGCAATGCACCCGCTACATTTCAGCGGTGCATGATGGCAATCTTTACTGACATGGTTGAAGACTTTCTGGAGGTCTTTCTGGATGATTTCAGTGTAGTTGGGGATTCCTTTGATGAGTGTTTGAGCAATATTGACAAAGTCCTCGCTCGTTGTTAAGAGACCAACCTAGTGCTAAACTGGGGAAAATGCCACTTTATGGTGGAAGAAGGGATAGTGTTAGGCCACAAAATCTCGCGGAATGGAATTGAAGTAGACAAGGAGAAGATTGAAGTGATTTCTAAATTGCCACCTCTAACGTCGGTTAAGGGAGTCCGGAGTTTTCTTGGTCATGTCGGGTTCTACCGACGTTTCATTAAGGACTTCTCGAAGGTGGTCAATACTCTTTGCAAATTGTTAGAGAAAGATGCAAAATTTCACTTTGATGAGAATTGCATGAGTGCATTTGAATTGTTGAAGCACAAGCTTACCACCACGCCTATTATCACCATGCCGGATTGGAGCTCTCCTTTTGAGCTAATGTGTGACTCTAGTGATGTGGTTGTGGGGGCGGTGTTGGGTCAAAGGGTGAACATGATCTTTCACCCCATCTATTATGCTAGAAAAATAATGAACTCGGCCCAAATGAACTACACTGTCACCGAGAAAGAGTTATTGGCAATAGTATTTGCAATGAAAAATTCCGTCTTTATCTTATGGGTGCCAAGGTAATAGTTCACACCGACCATGCGGCACTACGGTATCTCATGACGAAAAAGGATTCCAAAGCGAGACTCATGTGGTGGGTATTGTTGCTTCAAGAGTTTGACTTAGAGATCATTGATAGAAAAGGGAGTGAAAACCAAGTGGCCGACCATCTTTCCCGCTTGGAGGAGCAAGGTCGACCTAGTGATGGGCTTGAAATTGATGATAGTTTCCCTGATGAACAACTTCTTTCGGTGTCAATGCAAGAAATTCCATGGTTCGCGGACATTGCCAACTATATTGTCACCGGTGTTGTTCCTTGTGAGCTCTCTTCCAACCAAAGGAAGAAGCTTAGGAGGGATAGCATGGATTTTTATTGGGATAAATCGTACCTATTCAAGATATGCAATGACGGTGTTATCCGCCGATGTGTGTCCGAAGGAGAACAAGGATCAATTCTTGAGTCATGCCACTCCTCACCTTATGGTGGTCATCATGGAGCGGCAAGGACCGACTCAAAAGTGTTAAGTTGTGGTTTCTTTTGGCCTACCTTGTACAAGGATGCTAGTGAGTTGGTCAAACGATGTGATGAATGTCAACGAGTGGGTGGAATATCCAAGAGAGATGAGATGCCTCTTACTACAATCCTAGAGGTGGATATCTTTGATGTATGGGGTATTGACTTTATGGGGACATTTGTGAGTTCTTGTGGAAACACTTACATACTCGTCGCGGTGGAATACGTTTCAAAATGGGTTGAAGTCGTGGCTTTTCCCAATAATGAGGCCCGGAGTGTGGTTGGTTTTCTGAAGAAGCATATTTCACAAGATTTGGGACACCCCGTGCCATCATCAGTGACGGGGGGTCTCACTTTTACAATAGGGCCTTTGATTCATTGCTATCAAAGTATGGAGTCAATCACAAAGTGTCTACTCCGTACCATCCTCAAGCAAGTGTCCAGGTGGAAGTGTCTAATCGTGAAATCAAGAATATATTGGCCAAGACAGTGAATGCTAACCGAACTGATTGGTCCTGGAAGCTTGATGATGCTCTTTGGGCCTACCAGACCGCTTTCAAGACCCCAATCGGTATGTCACCTTACCTGTTGGTGTATGGCAAGGCTTGTCATCTTCCAGTGGAATTGGAGCACAAGGCACTTTGGGCTTTGAAGAAGTTGAATTTGGATTGGGAAACGACTGCTAATCTCAGAGTTGATCACTTAAATGAGCTAGATGAGTTCAGATTTCATGCATATACTAGCTCCTCCTTGTACAAAGATAAAATGAAGTACCTCCATGAAAAGTATGCCAAAAAACGGGAATTCAAGGTGGGAGACTTGGTGCTCCTTTTCAATTCTAGACTCCGTCTCTTTCTGGGCAAACTCAAATCCAAGTGGAGTGGCCCATTTGAACTTGTGATGGTTACACCCTTTGGTGCTCTCGGTCTCAAGAACAAGAATGGGGAGATTTTTCGAGTGAATGGGCACCGGGTCAAACATTACCTTGGGAAAGTTGAAGATAGCCACGTGGTGGATTTGATGAAATTCACATGAACTTGGTAACATTCATCGTGTCGCGACGTTAAATCAGGTGCTTCTTGGGAGGCAACCCATGTGTCTTTATTTTTATTTTTTTTATTTTCTTGGTAGTATAGGATTTGACTTTGGACTAACTGGTTGTGGAATGTTGTAGGATTATTATGATACAGTGCACAGGGCTAAGCTGGAAAAATAGCTCTCTGAAGTTTGCAATGCGGACCACGGTGCATTTTGTGTGGTCCGCAATGATATCTCACCAAAATGAGTTCTCTGAAGTTGTCACCGCGGCCGCACTGCCATTGTTTTCGGTCCGCGGTGGACCATTGCGGCCGCACTACATCTTTGTGCGGTCCACAGTAAACAAGCAACCAGTTCCCAGCAGAGTTGAGCACCGCGGACCGCGGTCATTTTGTGCGGTCCGCGGTGGGGGTAAGTAATGTGGGTCCCAGGCCAAAATTCTATAAAAAGGGCCTGAGGGCCTCATTTTACACTTTTCGTTCCTTGCTCTCTCTATAGTAAAAATTTCATTGTGCATCACCCCTGCTAACTTCAATTGATTCATCTCATCTCCATCCTACATCTAGTAAGTTTAATTTTGTCTTCTTAACTTCTTAATTTTTTTATTTTCTTTTTTACTCAGTAGATTTTCTTTTCTTTTTCCCCTATTTCTTCTTTAGTCCCTCAATCACGTGTAGGGTTTGTTTCACAAGGCTTAATTTAGACCCGTTTTAGTTAATTACATTGATTAAACACCTAGGGTATCAACAACATGTGCATTTAAACTTGAATTAAAATTAAAATTGAAACCCTAGGTTAGGACTCTGTGCGGTCCGCGGTGCTTTAGTGCGGACCACAATGCTTTATTATCACACAAGTCCCAGGTGAGGACCGCAGTGCATTTTTGCGCGGTCCGCGGTGCCTTAGTGCGGACTGCGGTCCTTTTTATATGGTCCGCGGTGATCATCTTCAGAGAGTGGGTATTCTGAACCCCACCTCAACGGGGAACGCGGTTCTTTTTGTGTGGGCCACGGTGACCTTCTTCAGAGTGTGGGTAGTCTGAACCCCACCTCAACGCGGACCGCGGTTCTTTTTGTGCGGTTCGCGGTGCCTTATTGCGGACCGCGGTGCCTTTTTGTGCGGTCCGCGGTCTGCAACTTCTGCAACTCCAAATCTAATTACCTGCTACCTTTGTGTTTTCTTATCTATACACTGCTTGGATACTAACAAACTTTAAATGAATTCAACTTGTAGATTATGGTTCAATCAAGAGGTGGTGGTCGACAACAACCCGACAAAGGGGAGTCCTCCCGAGGGAAGGGAAAAAGAATGATAAAATTAACTCCCCAAGTCTGGAAAGCTATCAAAGAAACAAGAAAAACAATCCGGGCCATGGATAGAGCTGCTTCCCAATCGGGAAGTGAGTATGCACCCTCCGGAGAGGAATCTAATTTAGAGTCAGTACCAGAACAGGTCCCAGACTTTCCGGAGAGGTTCAGATTGACAAATGAACCTTCTGACTCTCCTCCTGCCCAAGCATCAGCACATTCTGAGTCGTCTGAGGGCTCAGCTGCAGGCAATGATCATGAATACTCCACCTCACCCACAACTTTACTATCGGGTGAGCACTCCGAAGAAGAAGCAGGGGATGAACCCCAAACAGGGGATGAACCCGAAGTAGGGGGAGTTGAAAGAACAAGAAATCCTGAAGCATGGCAATATCGGTTTATGAGTGAACCGGCCTTTCATAAATTCTGGGACTGGTGGTCAGAAAGGAAATTGATACCAGAACGCAAGTTCATCACAAGGGATCTTTTGCCAAACAACCCCGATGTGCGAAGACAGTTCAGGGAAAGAAAAGGCTGGGACTACTTCACTTTCCAGTTAGTGGAGGCAAATGAGCACCTAGTCAAGGAGTTCTACGCTAATGTGGCTCATGTCAAAAAGGACTCCAAAGCGACTAAGGTGCGGAATCTGACAGTGCTATTTGATGGGAATGTTATAAAAAGTTACCTTGACTTCGATGATGAGGATGAAACGGAGTACTTGGAAAAGTTGAATGCGGGGGATGAGGCTCGTCCATGGCTAGAGGAGCACTTGGCAATCCCAGGTGAAACCCCAGACTGGTTGCAAGCAGGGAGGACGATTTCGAAGAGAACATTAAACTTTGAAGTTAAAGGTTGGGAGACATTCGTGTATAGCAGGCTAGACCCCACCTTTCACGAAAGTTCTCTTCCTTTTAGGTGTGTTGTGCTGATAGCCTCAATCATGACAGGGTTCCCCATCAATGTCGGGAATGTAACGTCAAAGGTGATTAACCGGGTGGTGAATGAAGGTGACAGAGCCTACCCCTTCCCAAATTTCTTGACCATGTACTTTGAAGACCAAAAGGTAGAAAATAGGAGGTTTGATGTGAAGGTGAAGCCCAAAGCTCCTTTCTCCTAGTACAGCCTACAGGGTGATGACAACCCCAAGAGCAAGAACTTCAAAGGAAAATCCATTGCTTTCACTGGCCAGTCTGAAGAGCTAGTGGTTGTAGTGGCATCTACTCAGCCTGCCTCAGCCACCCCAGACATTGCTCCAGGCCTCTCTACTTCAGCAGCCCCAGGCATTCCTTCATCACGTGCATATCCTCTGACTGCCCACCGACTGAGCCAGTCCCTATCCAGTATCAAAAACTTGATGCATGCAGCTACTTCTAAGATGTCTGTCCTTTCGACATCAGTGGCAGCCCAAGTTGCACCTCCTTCACCACAAATCCCACAGTCCGTGGAGGACACTCTTAAGGAGCTTCTGGACAACCAGAAGAAGATCCTTAAGAACCAAAAGTTGATTATGGACGCTGTTGGCACTCATGAGAAGGCACTGAATAATCTTGCCAAGGAGACAAAGAAACTGAGGAAGACACGTGCCTCCAAGGCGTAAGTGAAGAAGCTAAAGGAGGATGTAGACAAGATGAAAGCGGACCACTTGCCATTGGACCTACTGTTGCATGGCCCTGTTACCCATCCTGACCTAGAGCCAGAGATAGAGAGTCCACCGAAGAGGAAGATGGTGATTTCCCGTACTGAGGGCATTGTTATAGAGTTGGCATACCCGCAGGGAGGTACTTCGAGTCGGCCACAACTGCCAGTACAGGCCCAGATTACAGAGGAGATCTAGGTCCCGATGAAAACACAAGGTTCTGGAGACCAGTCACAGGTTCCCATGCAGTCCACAGACCCCGGGACCCATACTCAGGATCCTATGCAGACGGAGGGCCTATAGGGAGTTTCTCTTTACTCTTTCTCCTTACTTTTGAGATTATTTAGTTAGTTAGCATTGAGGACAATGTTAGCTCTCATTTGAGAGGGTATCCCTATTTTGGATTTGGATGAATGTATATATTTGATACTATTTCGTTTTTATTATGCTTTCTTTTTGTTTGTGGTATGTACATAATTTTACAATTCTAGTTACTTTTCATATTTTTGCACTTTTGGTCTATATATAAAGTTACTTTCGAATGTATATATTCATTCCCCCCTTATGTATATTCGATTAAATCCCTTCTTGTATATATTCATTCTACTTTACGCATTTTACTTTCCGCATTTTCCTTTTCATAGCATCTCATTTTATTTCCGTAGCTTCTTGTTTTGAATTTTTGCGTGCAATAAGCCTTTGGTTTTCTTAATGCCACAGTTCTTTCCAAAGGTGGAATTTGTGTGAACCGGGTGGCTGTTCCCGATGATGGATGGTGTGACAACCTTCTTAAGGGTTTGAGTCTGTTTTTCTTTTTGCTTTTTGTAAATAGTAACTAATGAGTAATGGTGCCTCAAGAAAATCTTCACTTGGGCCTAACACATTTGCCTTTGATCCTATGGTAAAAAATAAATCGTTGTGTTTAGGATGGTGAAAGTTGTGATCTTGAGGCTCTTGTGTTGACCGATAATCATCAAGTGGTTTTTTCGGAATCATTGTGTTGCTCAAATCTTATCTAAGGTCGCTGTGGGCCCCCGACTCTGGTTCTTTAGCAATCCCATAGCTTGAGTGGTGAGAATTTGAATTGCAAGTCCAAGCCCCGTGCCATTAGTCTAGAACTTGCCCTGAATGTTTGTCTAGACGAAATCCTAAGTGTAGTTTGACTTGAGATGTGATTATATGCTCTCCTTGATCCGAATAGTGACTTGAACATTTCCATAGCCTACCAATGACAATTTACCTAGTCAACCCTTTTGAGCCATAGACCTTTTTCTTTCAAAAATCATGATACAAGCCTTTACCTGTTCTGACCCTCTCTTGGCACCCCTTCTTTCCTTATCACAAGGCAAAAGCGTAAGTTTGGGGGAGAGATGAGGAATGCAACAAAGTAAAAAAGAGAAGGTGCAAAAGGAAGAAAAGGAAAGGCAATGAAAAAGAAAGAAAAGAAAATCAAACCAGTCAAAAAGAACGAACAAGTTAGAAGAAATAAAGGGAATCAATGAAATAAATGAGATTAAAGGTGTGGAATGCTTAGAAAGGAGAAAAATGATTGAAATGAACAAGAAGAAGTGACAATATGTCTCTCTAACCCCTCAGAAAGAGCTAAATGACTCAAGAACTCAAGAGAATGTGCGGAAAAAAAGTGAAACAAATGAAGTGCTTAAGGGAAGATGGAACTTACCTTGACCAAATAATTCCTACCTTGAACCAAAATCCTTCACGTATCCACAAAAGTCCTATATAATCTTGAGTTGAATGAAACTTACATTAGTGGTGACTCACATAAGGGGCAAGCCTATGGTATTTTGAGCCGGACTTGAGTCTTTTCCTTGAGAGAGATGAGTGAACTCCCATTATCCTCGTTCTGAGTGTTACAATCTTAAAGTGAGGATTACTTAGGGAGAGTTGAGGAGTATGAGTTTGGGTTCAACAATGACCAAAGTAGTAGTAAGTGTTTCGTTGATGAGTCGAGTCAACTCTTGATGCTCTTGTGTCGCACTGAAATCCATGGTGTTAAAAGGTCAAACGTTGTTAATGATTCATAGGCATTGAGGGAAATTGTTAGTCCCAATTGAGGCTAGAAGAGGTTACCTTAGGACAACTGAATTTTCTTGGATTTACTCAAAAAGAGGTGGGACTTATATTGTTTGCTTGAGGACAAGCAAAAGCTTAAGTTTGGGGCAGTTGATAACTAGGGATTTTACCTTATTTTACACTCTTTCTTGTTTAAGTTTTGGATAAAAGTGTATGCAAAATAGTCCCAAAGGCTTACTTGTTGTACTTGTTTGAAGGGTTTAGTCAAAAAGGATGACAAATAGTCAAAAACCTGCTCAAAAAGGAGTGAAACATGCACAAGTACCAAGAACAAGCACACGCAAAATTCAACTAACCAACGCGGACCGCGGTCCATTTTATGCGGTCCGCACTGAAGAGATTCAGAGAAGTAATTTTGCAGGCCAAGCCAACACGAACCGCGATCATTTTATGCGGTCCGCGCTAAGGAGATTCAAAGAGCATCAGCCTTGAAGGCCAGAAGACCAACGCGGACCGCAGTCCATTTTGCACGATCCACACTGAAGCCACCACGGGCGCGGTGCATTTTATGCGGACCACAGTGTCCAAGTTCAGAGGCCCAGTTTTCCAAGACAAAAGCCTCAACGTGGCCGCACTCCTTTTTGTGCGGTTCGCGGAGACCCTGTAGGGGAATTTTTGTCCGAAAAATTTAGCTAAATATAAATAGTTTCTTGTTCCATTTTTAGGGTAAGCTTTGTACTGAGACATATTCAGCAGCTCTTGAACGTTTTTCCTTCAGCATTTTGAGTAATTTTACAAGGGTTTTAACATTGAATCTTTCAATTTTAGTTTGTAATTCAATTATATGGGTTTCTCTCCATCTATTTCTCTGATTTTATATCTTATTATGAGTAGCTAAACCCATTAGCTAGGGTTGTGGCTCAACCCTAGTGTGGGTATTTGATGGGTTCTTTAAATTAAGGCTTAGATGTTTATGGGTAATTGGTATTTGGGTTGATTTGTGTTCTTCATGATAAATTAGCGGTTGCAAACACTAATTGGTGTTTATTTGACTTGAGTTCTTCTTAAGAAAGAGAACTTGAGTCTAAAAATCAGTCTAACAAGGAATTGAGATGTAATCAAGAGATTGATAGTCCCAATTAACGGGTTAAATCTAGAGATAGTAAAACCCTACTTGGGCCTAGATTGCTTGCACACTTGTGACACCTAATTGGTCTCGAGAGAACCAATTAGGGCAAAGCTACTCAAGCTACCGAGAGGTATAGAGTAGGTAATTTCTTACATTGTCCATATCACAATCCCCAAACATAACGTTCTTGCCTTAGATTTTAGACCCCGTTAGGTATTCACCTAGGAGAAAATCACAGCCCTAGTCTTTTAATATATAGAAAACAACCAAAAGTACATTAGTTAGTTAATTAGAAATTTCAATTAGTATAAACCATAGTTCAAATAGAAAACCAAAATTGATGAGAAGTGTAATTAGAGACACGACACACTCCTAGATCACCTAGAAACTCAATTCCAATATTCATAACTCTATGTGGATTCGATCCCTATCCTTCGGGTAAAAGTTGCTTCGACCCTCATCTTGCTACTTTGTAGTAGTGTAGGTGGGCGCCGATCACTGGCCGAGTATATCCGATATAAGTTCACTACGGAAAGTTCAAAGGGAAACATACTTATCCAGATGCAATTAATTCTTGCATGTAAAACACACATGCATCCGTGCATTCCTTTATTTTATAGCAATTTCCCATTCATGTGGGGGATTGTTGGGCTTTAAGATTGCTGTAGCTTAAAGAGGGTTAATGGGAAATGGAGGGAAAATGAAATATTTGAGTTTCCCTCCTTGGCAAAGGGACATTGTCCCATATTGGAGGAAGAAAAGACTTTTGATGGGTATATATACAATTGCTCTTCTTCTAGCTCTTAAAGAGTTAAGAAGAAGGCAAACCTCGCACCGTCGTCGTCGTCGTCGCTCGCTCGACTCGGCTTCGGATTCGGATTTGGTCAAAGATTGATTGATTAATCTTTTTGGACAAAATTCCTTTCAATTATTTAATTATTTAATTTAATTAATTAACAAAAATTTAATCCGGAATAACCTATGACCCGCGACCCGGTCCGGTCCGTTTTATTTCCTGGATTATTTTTAAATCCATTTTTTGTTTTTTCCTGCAATATTTTCACCTGTTCCAACAGTTATGGCTGTTTTGAAAGGTTGAAAATGGGCTATAAATATGCCTTGAATCCCAGAATTTTTGCTTACTAAATTTTCTGATTATCTTCTTCTTCTTCTGCACAATATTTTTCAGTGTGTTTTACGACCATTGGGTGGTTTGCCGTTCACCAAAATTTTTGGTACCAATACACTGGTGAGTTCAATCGTTCTATTCTGGGAGGATAATATTCCAACACCTCGGGTGCTTGAGGGGAATAATATCCTTAAGGACACACTGTGCATTCAGTGGGTTCGATTTATTCCTATACTGTTTTTCCGGAATTTATTTCGTTAAACTAGTGTTACTAACTTTATGTTTCTGTTTATATTTCAGAAAGTTTAATGGTTTAATTGTTTATTACCGCAATACAGATTGGATAACACTTATGACTAGGGTTGTTCATTTGGATCGGATATCCAAAATCCGAACCGATCCATTCAATTTCGAATTTCGGATGTCGGATTGGAACGAATTTTGGATTGTGTTTATTAAAATGTCGGATTTCGGATCGGATTCGAATTGGTATATTTTAATCCGATCCGATCCGAAATCCGAAATTATTAGGCAATGTATAAATATTACACTTTAATTTTGGATAGTCAGTACTTCCCTTACATCTTTCTCCAAGTTATTACCTTTACAATGGCTAGATTTAGCTATATTGGCACCATAGTACTCTCATAATTGTATAATCATGAATTTTTTTTAATGCATTGCCTCTTTTACAAAGAAAATATACATATTAGTTTGCGACTTTGACGCATAATAATACGATCCGAAATCCGATCCTATCCAATCCAAACTTTAAAATCCGAATCCGATCCGATATAATTCAGATCGAATTCGGATTGCAATTTCTAGAATCCGAAATCCGAAATTTGAATCCGAAATATGCTAAATCCGATCCGATCCGATCCGATCCGTGCACAACTCTACTTATGACATAATCTTATTATTCAAGCACCAACAACAACTTAATTATTAACTCCACAAAAAGTTTGAAAGCTGAAAACCATATCTTGGTAGCTATTCCAAGTTAATTTATTTTTCTTTCTACATAGCATATCAGCTGGCCAACGTGATAGATGTTGATTAGTTTGAAGTTATTTAAGTAGTTGCCTCTCCAAAATATGGATTGAAACAACAGTCTAGTGTTAGGATTACATTATTGGTATAAATGGATATCTAGGGGGTGAAAACGACATGAAGATGAAGCAAATATCGACTGAAGAGTAAATACTGGAGAAGGGAAACACGTGAACTCTTCTCATTTTATACTTTTTAATTATTATTGTTTCAACTTTTGATCACTTTTTTTTCAACTTTTGATCATTTAATGCGAACCATCATAATGTAATCTATACTTTACAATAAACAAGTTGAGGTTGATTATCGAATCTGAATATATATATATATATATACACACATCAAAATTTACACTAGAAGTGTAGAGTGTAGCATGAATACAACCGACCCATGTACTCTGTAAGTGCCGAACCTAATCTTGACGAAGTAATGATGAGGCTAAAACGGGTCACTTACGATAACATGTATGCAAGATAATAATAATAATAATAATAGGAAATGAATACAGGAAAGTATGGCAGTTAACTTATGAAAATAAACTCAATCCTTGGAATCGGTAAATCCAGAAACACCAGTACTCAGAATCTTGTATGAAAGCATCGAAAGCTAACACAGTACAACAATGAATACAAAACACACAATATGTTTTGGCGCGCAATTCGATCCCACCGTATAAACACAATCCATTGTAGCGTGCAACCCGATCCCACCGTGTAAACACATTCCTCCCTTATTTCACCATATTATATCAATAATAACATGTAACATCTGTTGTTGTGTGCAACCCAATACCACCATATAATCAGAATGAATATCATATTCCTCTCTTATTTCACCATATCAAAATCACATATAATATCCATTGCAGCGTGTAACCCGATCCCACCATTGATGAGTGGTGATTTTACCACTTATTTTAGTTTCTTTTCTTTAATTTTTGCATCTTTAAATTAAAATATGAGGTTGTTTATGGTGTGTATAGCTAGAATTTCAGGTAAATAATGGCTGAAGAGAGTTGAATTCAATTGAAGTGGAATTGAACAAAAAATGAGTAAAAAAAGTGCAAATTCTTTCTGTGCTTCCGCATCTGCGGAACACTATGTGCTTATGCGACCTCGCATCTGTGAGTGGAA
>ML251438.1:0-13298 GCA_005239495.1 Nicotiana undulata | reverse complement strand
ATCTCTCGATCGATCATTTGACCAAATCCAAATCCAAATCCAAATCCAAATCTGAAGCCGAGCCGAGCGAGCGACGACGACGACGACGATGACGGCGCGAGGCTTGCCTTCTTCTTAACTCTTTATTAGCTAGAACAAGATCAATTGCTTATATACCCATCAAAAACCTTTTCCTCTTCCTATGTGGGACAATTAAGGAGGGAAACTCAAATATTACTTAAATATTTTATTTTCCCTTCCATTTCCCATTCACCCTATTTTAAGCATTAATAAATCATTAATACTTAAAAAAAACCCAACATATGGTTTATTATTACTTACACATTTAAGTTATTTTATGAAATAATAAAACATTTGTGGTTTATCATCTATCTTGTAGGATTTATAATGTAATATCTCTTTAAGTTGAATGTCTTACATTAGAAAATATCCTTGAACTATAACAGAGTTACCAGTGTAGGTGGTTGGAGTTACTCAAGGATTATGACATCACTATACTATACCACCCGGGGAAGGCCAATGTGGTGGCCGACGCCTTGAGTCGCCGGGCGGAGAGTTTGGGGAGTCTGGCATACCTTCGTGCAGCTGAGAGGCCTCTAGCCTTAGATGTTCAGTCCTTGGCCAGTCAGTTCGTGAGACTGGATCTTTCTGAGCCTTGTCGGGTATTTTCTTGTGTTGTTGCTCGATCTTCACTTTATGACCGCATTCAGGAGCGCCAGTATGAGGATCCCAACCTTTGGGCTCTTCAGGATAGAGTTCGGAAGGGTTATGCCAGGGATGTGACCATAGGTGATGACGGTGTGATGAGGATGCAGGGCCGGATTTGCGTGCCCAATGTAGATGGGCTCCGGGAGTTGATTCTTGAGGAGGCCCATAGCTCGCGGTATTCCATCCATCCGGGTACCGCGAAGATGTACCAGGATCTGAGACAGCACTATTCGTGGCGAAGGATGAAGAAGGATATAGCAGAGTTTGTAGCCAAGTGTCTTAATTATCAGCAAGTCAAATGTGAGCATCAGAGACCGGGAGGATTACTTCAGCAGATTAAGCTTCCAGAGCGGAAGTGGGAGCGGATCACCATGGATTTTGTGGTTGGACTTCCTCGGACCTTGGGGAAGCATGATGATATTTGAGTGATTGTTGACCGGCTGACCAAATCAGCTCATTTCATTCCAGTGTTGACTACATATTCTTCTGAGAGGTTGGCCCAGATCTACATTCGGGAGATAGTCTGGTTGCACGGTGTGACAGTGTCCATTATATCAGATCGAGGTCCTCAGTTCACATCGCATTTCTGGAGAGCCTTGCATAGTGAGTTGGGTACCCAGATAGATCTCAGTACAGCATTCCACCCCCAGACGGACGGGCAGTCCGAGCGCACGATTCAGATTCTTGAGGATATGCTTCGTGCCTGTGTGATGGATTTTGGAGGGTCATGGGATCGATACTTGCCTCTTGCAGAGTTTGCTTATAATAACAGCTACCAGTCCAGCATTCAGATGGCGCCGTATGAGGCTTCGTATGGCAGGCGGTGCAGGTCTCCAGTGGGATGGTTTGAGTCGGACGAGGCCCGATTATTGGGTACACACTTGGTTCAGGATGCCCTGGACAAGGTGAAGGTGATCCAAGAGAGACTTCGCACAACTCAGTCCAAGCAAAAGAGTTATGCGGACCGGAAGGTTCATTACTGGGCATTTATGGCGGGTGATCGGGTTTTGCTTCGGGTATCGCCTATGAAGGGCGTCATGAGATTCAGAAAGAAGGGTGAGTTGAGTCTGAGGTTCATTGGCCCTTTTGAGGTGTTGCAGCAGGTTGGAAAGGTTGCTTATGAGTTGGCTTTGCCTCCCAACCTAGCAAGAGTTCATCCGGTATTCCACGTTTCCATGCTCCGGAAGTATCACGGTGACCCGACTGATGTTTTGGATTTCAGCTCAGTCCAATTGGACAAGGATCTATCATATGTTGAGGAGCCTGTGGCTATATTGGACAGGCGGGTCAAGAGGCTCAGATCGACGAATATTGCCTTAGTCAAGGTTCAGTGGAGGGATCATCCGGTCGAGGAGGCGACTTGGGAGACCAAGCAGGACATGCGAAGTCAGTACCCTCATCTTTTCACAGCTTCAGGTATGTTTCTATACTCGTTCGAGGACGAACGATTTTCTTGAGAGAGGGAGAATGTAACGACCCGGTCGGCCATTTTTAGAGTTAGCGCCCTGATCCCCTAGTAATTGCTTCTCCCATGTTTTATTTTATGTTATTGGAACTTGTCGGAGCGTTGAGTGTTGAAATCCGGAGTGATTTTGGACATTTAGTCCATAAATATGGAATTTAGCTTTAGAAATTGGGCCGTAGCTAGAACTATGTGAAGACAGATCCGGAATAGAATTCTGTCGACTTCGTTAGTTTCGTTGGGTGATTTAAGGGTTAGGAGCGTGTTCAGAATGTGTTTTCGAGGTCGGTTGTAGATTTAGGCTTGAATTGGCGAAAGTTGGAATTTCGACGATTTCGGCCGATAGGTGAGATTTTGATATCGGACTCGGAATGGAATTCCGAAAGCGACAACAGGCCCGTAATGTCATTTATGACTTGTGTGCAAAATTTGAGGTCATTCGGATGAGTTTTGACGTGTTTCGGCGTCGGATGTGGATGTTAGAAATTTCCTAAGTTCTTAGGCTTGAATCTATGCATATTTGATGATTTTGATGTTACGAGATGTGCTTTTAAGGCTCGACCAAGTTTTAATGAGGTATTAGGGTGGATTGGTAATTTTGGTTGAGGTCCCGGGGGCCTCGAGTGTGTTTCGGGTTCCCAAACGGGCATATTTTTTGCCTTGTCTTCAGCTGTTTTTCTGGTTTTTAGAGCAACAGGTAATTACTCAGTGCGATCGCGTGTATTGGGCCGCGATCGCATAGGACAAGTTTGGGCCCAACTTTTGTTTGGTCAGTGCGATCGCAGCAGGGGTGGCCGCGACCGTATAAGGTCTTTTAGGCCGGGCATGGGGAGTCATACTCTGTGCGTTCGCTTGGGCCTACCTGCGGACGCATAGGGTCCAGCCCAGTATCTCTCCGCGATCGCATGTGCTACTGTGCGACCGCACAATGACCATTTTAAAGGAGGTGAGGTTTACCCTATGCGATCGCATCCTTAAGTCCGCGATCGCACTTCACAATTTAGGCCTGGGCAGAATATTAAACCCATTTCGAGGGTTTAAGCCTATTTTCACCATTTTCAAATTTTGGAGTTCGGGGAGGGCGATGTTTGAAGACTTTTGCACCTGGGTAATTTGGGTAAGTTATTTCTATCCATTGTAGATCAATTTCCATTATTCCAATCTTAAATTCAACCTTTAATTTCGAAAAGTTTGGGTAGAAAATGGGAAAAATGGGATGAACTTCATAGACTGGATTATTGAGTTTTGATTCGGTGTTTGACCTCCGATTTGAGATATTCTTATATGGTTAGACTCGTGAGTGAATGAGTGACCGGAAAACATGATTTGTTTTACCCGATTCCGAGACGTGGACCCTAGGGACTTTTTGGGCGTATTTCCTAATTTCGCGTATTAACTTAGAAATAATTAGCTATTTTGTCTCTTTGAAATGATATTTACATTATGCAATCGAATTGAATAGATTTGGGCCACCCGGAGTCGGATACTCGTGGCAAAAGCGTGGTATTGAGTTAATTCGCGCAGTCAAGGTAAGTGGCTTGCCTAACTCTTTGTTGGAGATTTCCCTTAGGCATTTTTATACTGATTTTACTATGTGGACGCCGTGTACGTGAGGTGTCGAGTGCGTACACGGGTCATTGTTGCTAAATTCCCACTTTTCCTCCCATGTCATAACTCATTTCATTCCTATATTACTGCTTCATGTTATAACTGATTAGTGAGCATAGGAATGAGCATGCCTACCTATTTTCACTTGAATTCGCCGTACTATTTGCTCCATGCTTAGGTAGTTTTACCTTATTCTTGCCTATTTTTTTCATGAATTGTTTAATTAAGCCGTATCTGATAGCATTCTGCATCTCATATTTAAATTGGGACAACGAACCGAGATCCGGGAGCTTTCTCCCTGTAGTGCATTGCATATTTAAATTGGGACTACTGACTGAGATCCGGTAGCTTTCCCCCTGTACTGCAAAGCATATTTAAATTGGGACTACGGACTGAGATCCGGGAGCTTTCCCTTGTACTGCATTGCATATTTGTTGTTGAGATATATGATGTGCTGAGGCGGGCTCTTCTTATTATTCCTTTCAGTTTTCCTTTAAATTTTGTTTATTGTAGCTATTTATATGTCACTGTTCAAACTTATAACTGTCTTATTTTCAAACTCAGTAGATCCTTAACCTGACCTCGTCACTACTTGACTGGGGTTAGGCTTGGCATTTACTTAGTATCGAATGTGGAGTACTCATGCCCTTTCCTGCGCATGTTTTACCCATGTGCAGATCTAGGTACCAGTACGCAGTGTTTTGGCTAGGAGTACTATAGCACTTGCTCAGGAGACCGCCAGGTAATTCTGCCGCGTCCGCAGAATCTCACGTGTCCCCATCTACTCTACTATAAGCATAGGAGATATACATATACACATTTCCTTTATTTCGTTGTATAGAGATATAGCTGTATAAAGCTTGTGACTTTGTGACATTCTGGGTTTTGGGAAAGTAAAAGATGTAGATGTCGAGCGGCTAAATTTTATAGTATTACTTCATATTTACTGTTTTGTTATTATTCGTCTTATTTTTCCGTAATATAGGCTTACCTAGTCGTAGAGACTAGGTGCCATCACGAGATTGTTCGGGGGGTGAATTCGAGTCGTGACAAGGTGGTGTCAGAGCGTCTAGGTTCATATGAGTCACAAGTCACAAGCCGGTTTATTAGAGTCTCGTGGATCAGCGCGGAGACGTCTGTATCTATCTTCGAGAGGCTATGTAACTGTTAAGAACAATCATATTCTTTGGAATTTCCATATCGTGCTAGTTATTGTCATCAAAATTCTTAAACTCTATTCTATTTTTGCTTACAGATGGTTCGTATTCGTACCGGGCGTACTGATGACCAGGCACCCGAGCCCCCAGTCAGAGCCGTCAGAGGCAGGGGCCTGGGCCGAGGAAGAGCACGCGGTGCAGACCGAGCACCGGCGAGAGCAGAGGCAGAGGATCCCCCAGCAGCCACAGTTGGAGGGGCACAGGAGGTCCCTACTATTACTCCAGCCCTCCAGGAGACATTGGCTCAGTTTTTGAGTGCCTTCAGTACTCTGTCTCAGGCGGGACTACTTCCGATAGCCCCATCTACATCCCAGGCCGGGGGAGGGACACAGACTCATGGAGCCTGTACTCCTGAGCAGAGGGTTCATATTGGGCAGGTTCCAGAGTATATTCATATGCCCCCAGTAGCTCCAGCCCAGCATGAGACTAGGATAGTTGTTCTTGAAGGCACAGCAGCTCCGACTTGAGAGGTACAAGAAGTACCACCCACCTGAGTTCAGCGCACTAGCTTCAGATGACGCCCTGGGTTTTCTTGAGGGGTGTCATCGCATTCTCTGCACTATGGGTATTGTGGAGACGAGTGGGGTTTCTTTCACTGCTTTCCAGATGAGGGGAGCAACTTATCAGTGGTGGCGTGCTTTTGAGCTGAGCAGTCTGTACGAGGAAGCTTCACTTACTTGGGCTCAGTTCTCGGAGATGTTCCTACTTGAGTTTGTCCCTCAGAGCCTCAGGGATGCTTGGCGTGCAGAGTATGAGCAGATACGCCGGGGTACCATGACCGTGTCAGAGTATGCAGTCCGTTACAGCGACTTGGCTCGCCATGCACCAGCTTTGGTTGCCACCGTCAGAGAGAGGGTTCAACGCTTTATTGAGGGACTCCACCCCAGTATTCGGACCAGCGTGGCCAGAGAGCTGGAGACATATATAACTTACCAGCAGGCCGTGAGTATTGCCCGGAGGATTGAGACTATGTTATCCCAGTACAGGGAGGAGAGAGAGGCCAAGAGGTCTCGAGAGACTGGTCATTTTTTAGGAGCCTGTGCACCAGCAGCACGCTATGGTAGGGGTTTTGTGAGTCGCCCCGTTCATTCAGCTCTTCCATCAGCCAGTGGTATTCCAGCTCCTTCTAGACCTCAAGAGCCTTATTATGCACCACCAGTATCTCAGATGCCTCATACTCGAGGTGCTATCACCGGCCAGTCCAGTAGGCCAGTTCAGAGTCAGCATCAGCCGCCACGTCCTCTGAGGAGTTTTTTTGAGTATGGTGACCCTCGTCATGTGATCAGAGATTTCCCACATCTAGGAGTGGTGCACCACCTCAGACTTATCAGGTTCCACGCCTTCCACCAGGCCCTCCAGCTATTCTTCCAGCCCCAGCTGCTACCCCACCATCTCAGGCAGCTCGAGGTGGAGGGCGGGGAGTTAGGGGTCACCCTAGAGGAGGAGGCCAGGCTAGATATTATGCTCTTACAGCCCGTTCATAGGCCATTTCTTCAGATTCAGTCATTACAAGTATTGTTCCCCTTTGTCATAGGGATACATCGGTATTATTTGACCCAGGCTCTACATATTCGTATGTGTCTTCTTATTTTGCTTCACATCTGGGGATATCTCGGGATCTTTGAGTTCCCCCGTTTATGTTTCTACTCCTGTGGTAGATTCTTTTGTTGTGGACCACGTATATCGATCATGTTTGATAGTTATTAGTGGTTTTGAGACCAGGGCTAATTTATTATTACTCAGTATGGTAGATTTCGACGTTATATTGGGTATGGACTGGTTGTCTCCCTACTATGCTATTCTTGATTATCACGCCAAGACCGTGACATTGGCTATGCCAGGATTACCGAGGTTAGGGTTGAGAGGTTCCTTAGAGTACACTCCCCGCAGGGTCATTTCTTTTCTTAAGGCTCAGCGGATGGTTGAAAAGGGGTGTGATGCTTACTTGGCTTATGCGAGAGATGTGAGTTCTGAGACCCCTACAGTTGAGTCAGCTCCAGTTGTCAGGGACTATCCTGATGTTTTTCCAGCTGATCTTCCGGGTATGCCGCCCGACAGAGATATTGATTTCGGCATTGACATGTTGCCGGGCACTCAACCCATTTCCATTCCTCCCTATCGCATGGCTCCTCCTAAATTAAAGGAGTTGAAGGAGCAGTTACAGGAGGTGCTTCAAAAGGGATTCATCAGGCCCAGTGTATCGCCTTGGGGTGCTCCGGTATTGTTTGTGAAGAAAAAGAAAGGTTTGATGCGTATGTGTATTGACTACCGGCAGCTGAATAAGGTGACAGTGAAGAACAGGTACCCATTGCCTCGCATTGATAATTTATTTGATCAGTTACAGGGTGCTAGGGTGTTCTCCAAGATTGATCTTCGTTCGCGTTATCATCAGTTGAAGATTCGAGAGCCGGATATCCCGAAGACTGCCTTCAGGACCAAATATGGCCACTATGAGTTCCTTATTATGTCATTTGGGCTGACCAATGCCCCAGCAGCCTTCATGCACCTGATGCACAGCGTATTTTGATTGTATCTTGATACTTTTGTTATCGTGTTCATTGATGACATTCTGGTATATTCTCGGTCCTAGGAGGACCATGAGTAGCATTTGAGGATCGTGCTTCAAACATTGAGGGAGAAGAAATTGTATGCCAAATTTTCTAAGTGTGAATTTTTGCTTGATTCTGTGGCATTCCTAGGACATGTGGTATCTTCGGATGGGATCAAGGTAGATCCGAAGAAAGTAGAGGCGGTGTAGAGTTGGCCTAGACCGTCTTTAGCTACTCAGATCCGCAGTTTCCTTGGTTTGGCTGGGTACTATCGTCGTTTTGTGGAGGGATATTCATCCATTTCAGCGCCCATGACCAGACTGACCCAGAAGGGTGAACCTTTTATATGGTTTGAGGAGTGTGAGGAGAGCTTTCCGAAGCTCAAGACAGCCCTGACTACAGCTCCAGTGTTATTATTACCCACAGGTTCAGGGTCCTAAACAGTCTATTATGATGCTTTGAGGATTGGCCTAGGAGCGATGTTGATGCAGGACGGTAGGGTGATTGCCTACGCGTCGAGTCAGTTGAAGGTGCATGAAAAAAACTACCATGTTCATGATCTCGAGTTAGAAATTGGGCCGTATCTAGAACTGTATGAAGACGGATCCGGAATGGAATTTCATCGACTTTGTTAGCTCCGTTGGGTGATTTTGGGGTTAGGAGCGTGTTCGGAATGTGTTTTCGAGGTCGGTTGTAGATTTAGGTTTGAATTGGCGAAAGTTGGAATTTCGAAAGTGACAGCAGGTTCATAATGCCATTTATGACCTGTGTGCAAAATTTGAGGTCATTCAGATGAGTTTTGACGTGTTTCGGCGTCGGATGTGGATTTTAGAAATTCCCTAAGTTCTTAGGCTTGAATCTATGCATAATTGATGATTTTGATGTTACGAGATGTGTTTTTAAGGCTCGACCAAGTTTTAATGAGGTATTAGGGTGGATTGGTAATTTTGGTTGAGGTCCCGGGGGCCTCGGGTGTGTTTCGGGTGCCCAAACAGGCATATTTTTGGCCTAGTCTTCAGCTGTTTTTCTGGTTTTTAGAGCAGCAGGTAATTACTCAGTGCGATCGCGTGTATTGGGCCGCGATCGCATAGGACAAGTTTGGGCCCAGCTTTTGTTTGGTCAGTGCGATCGCAGCAGGGGTGGCCGCGACCGCATAAGGTCTTTTGGGCTGGGCAGGGAGAGTCTTACTCTGTGCGTTCGCTTGGGCCTAGCTGCGGACGCATAGGGTCCAGCCCAGTATCTCTCCGCAATCGCATGTGCTACTGTGCGACCGCACAGTGACCATTTTAATGGAGGTAAGTTTTACCCTATGCGATCTCATCCTTAAGTCCGCGATCGCACTTCACAATTTAGGCTTGGGCGGAATATTAAACCCATTTCGAGGGTTTAAGCCTATTTTCACCATTTTCGAATTTTGGAGCTCGGAGAGGGCGATTTTTGAAGATTTTTGCACCTGGGTAATTTGGGTAAGTGATTTCTATCCATTGTAGATCAATTTCCATGATTCCAATCTTAAATTCAACCTTTAATTTCGAAAATTTTGGGTAGAAAATGGGAAAAATGGGATGAACTTCATACACCGGATTATTGAGTTTTGATTCGGTGTTTGACCTCCGATTTGAGATATTCTTATATGGTTAGACTCATGTGTGAATGAGTGACCGGAAAATATGATTTTTTTTACCCGATTCCGAGACGTGGGCCCGAGGGACTTTTTGGGCGAATTTCCTAATTTCACGTATTAGTTTAGAAATAATTAGCTATTTTGTCTCCTTGAAGTGATATTTACATTATGCAATCGAATTTAATATATTTGGGCCACCCGGTCGGATACTCGTGGCAAAAGCGTGGTATTGAGTTGATTAGCGCAGTCAAGGTAAGTGGCTTGCCTAACTGTGTGTTGGGGATTTCCCTTAGGCATTTTTATACTGATTTTACTATGTGGACACCGTGTACGTGAGGTGACAAGTGCATACATGGGTCATTGTTGCTAAATTTCCGCTTTTCCTCCCATGTCATAACTCATTTCATTCCTATATTACTGCTTCATGTTATAACTGATTAGTGAGCATAGGAATGAGCATGCCTACCTATTTTCACTTGAATTCCCCATATTTGCTACTATTTGCTCCATGCTTAGGTAGTTTTACCTTATTCTTGCCTATTGTTTTCTTGAATTGTTTAATTAAGCCGTATCCGATAACATTCTATATCTCATATTTAAATTGGGACTACGGACTGAGATCCGGGAGCTTTCCCCCTGTACTGCATTGCATATTTAAATTGGGACTACGGACTAAGATCCGAGAGCTTTCCCCCTGTACTGCATAGCATATTTAAATTGGGACTACGAACTGAGATCCGGGAGCTTTCCCCCTGTACTGCATTGCATATTTGATGTTGAGATATATGATGTGCTGAGCCGAGGGCTCTTCTTATTATGCTATTTATATGTCACTGTTCAAACTTATAACTGTCTTATTTTCAAACTTAGTAGAGCCTTAACCTGACCTCGTCACTACTTGACTGGGGTTAGGCTTGGCACTTACTGAGTACCGAATGTGGAGTACTCACGCCCTTTCGTGCGCATGTTTTATCCATGTGCAGATCCAGGTACCAGTACGCAGTGTTTTGGCTATGAGTACTACAGCACTTGCTCAGGAGACCGCGAGGTAATTCTGTCGCGTCCGCAGAATCTCACGTGTCCCCATATACTCTACTTTAGGCATAGGAGATAGACATATACACATTTCCTTTATTCCGTTGTATAGAGCTATAGCTGTATAAAGCTTGTGACTTGGTGACATTCTGGGTATTGGGAAAGTAAAAGATGTAGATGTCGAGCGGCTAAATTTTATAGTATTACTTCATCTTTACTATTTTGTTATTATTTGTCTTATTTTTCCGCAATATAGGCTTACCTAGTCGTAGAGACTAGGTGTCATCACGAGACCATTCGGGGGGTGAATTCGGGCCGTGACAGATTACTATTATATGATTTTAATAGGTGCATCTACTGTATGGTCACATGTGAGTTTGTTATCAACTTGCAGTTTGAATTTTGTAAGGTTGCTTGCTCAAATTATTAGAGCACAGTTCCAGAATTTAAATTATGATGATTTATCTTGATAATGCTGGTTTAAATTCGAGTTGGTTTAGCAGAAGTTTTATGTCTCCAATTATAGCTAAACTATTGGTTATGAGAACAAAACTCGCAAATAGAAATTTTGTATGAGGTGTATTATTTAATATACAATAGCACGTGTACACATCTGGCCAACAAGTTATGATACATTCTCCCCATCAACATTGGTTCAGGAACCAAGTATTTCATCTAGAAATATGGATGTACTATATGGTTTAATCGTGCCACCACAATGCACAAAGATTGGTCCCCAGAGAAGGTTGGGGATATGTGTTGGTGATCCCAACATTAGGGGGAGAAAATGAGCAATTGAAAAAAGTAATACATATAATGAATTATTATGAGTACACTTAGATCCTCGTACAAGAAAATATGAACTTGAAGTTCAAGTGATAATTCATTTGCAAAATATTGGCATGTGCATTTGCTGACCCAAAAGCTAAATGATGTATTTCAGTTGCTAATGCTCCAAATAGAATAAAGTCCATGATGAACATAGTCTATGGAACGCATGAAGTGTAATAGACTATTCGGTTCCAAAGATAAAACTCCTTGAAGAAGGAGAGGAGCAAATGATAAAGATGGTCATAATAAGGAGGCAGGTGCTTTATAAGAGCACCGTGATATAACACTTTATAAGACCTCATGGGAGAGGCTCAAGTACCTGAAAATAATGAGATCTCAATAAGTTATGTCTTTATTGATTGATGATGGAATTGACGTAAAATGATCGTCAACAATGTTGTTGATATAATGTGGCGCTCATTAATGTCACAACCCAAAATCCATCAAGGTCGTGATGGCGCCGGACTCCATTGTCGGGCAAGCCAACACTCATTAGACAATTGAAACTCCTATTTTAGTATTTTGAAATCGTTACTTTTCAATTCATTATATGAAAATCAATAAACATTAACGGGTAAATAACAAGGTTTTAACACTTAATTTAACAAATACATCAAAAAATCATCCCAGAATACAATATTTGTCCGGAGTACAAACTAGACAAAAGGAATAAAATACAATACAATACATCTGAGGGAGACTCTGCCGGCTACGGGTCGTCTCGAGAGGAGCAGCTCACCTAAGTCCATGTATCAGCCACACCACTGCGTCTAGTGGGGCCACTAGATATACATGTACATGTGCAACAAAATGCACAACAAGTGTAGTATGAGTACGAAAACAACGTGTACTCAGTAAGTATCCCGCCTAACCTCGAAAAGGTAGTGACGAGAGATCGAATTTGGCACTTGCTAGAGGTCAATTTAATAAAAATCAAGGGTGACATTGAGCATGGATATCATAGGAAATTAACATATAGTATTAGGAAATAACAACTTCTTGCACATTTACAAATTTTAAGTCTTCGTCATTTCAATTGACAACTTATAATTCAAGGCCAGTAAACAGTTAAAAGTCACAGAAAAATACTCAGCAAATATCATGCGCTAGTAGGCCGAGGGTCGAACGGCTCGAACCAACGATAAATTTAAATTGTGCACTGCCGAAGGGTCGAACGGCTCGAACAATAGATGCATCTATTACCCCGCTCGCGAATCGATCATGTGACGCGGTCATATATAAATAATAGAGTTACCCTGCTCGCGAATCATACTTGCGGCTCAGGTACTCATAGATACACACATTCAGACAGTAAATTCATGCTTTATGAAGAAAACAATTATACAAGGAAAAATCAATTCTCTTTCTAGATGATTAAGAAAATAAACTTTAACATTCTAGGTATTCATTTACTAATTCGATAATGTTGACCCAAGTCACTGCATAGTTTTGAAGATTGACAAATGTCTGACTAGTTGAACCAGGTCCATCAGAGCACGCATTCTTGAACTGAATAGCTGGCACATGAACCGTATATGCATAGGAGATATTTGTGATTGTGAAGTATCAATGAATCAAGAGATTGTCTCCTAATGCGAAAAGGTTGCAAACTGATGAGAGGATAGAAGTTGAATTCAGCAAGGAAAGTAACAAAGGAAGGAAGTTGAGTTTGATACGAACTCTTTCATCCATGAAGAGTTGGACTAGAACTGAATGAAAAACTCAACAACTGAATCTATAAATATTCGAAGTATTTCTGCTGGAATTCTCTACGCACAAAGACTGAAGTGAATCAAGATCTGAAAGCAAAATTCCCAGAGTATTTTGCAAGCAGAATTATTGTGCGATACAAAGGCTACAGATCAGCTAGAAAAACCAGTTTCATCGTTGATGTATTGAGTCTAGTTGATTGTAGTAGGAGTTTTAACATTGTAGCTTTTCAGCTTTCTTAGAAGCAATTGTAATAGGTACACATTGTTCAAGTTAGAGTTAACTTGAAGCTTGTAGAAATTAGCTAGAGGCTAGTTGATACAAAGGGNAAATTGTAATAGGTACACATTGTTCAAGTTAGAGTTAACTTGAAGCTTGTAGAAATTAGCTAGAGGCTAGTTGATACAAAGGGATTAGAGTTAGTCCTAGGACTACAAAAGAGTTTATTTTGTAAGTCCGTTTGGCTCAGATTTTTTAGTGAAGAGTTTGAGAATCCTACTGATGAGTAGGTCGTGGTTTTTTCACCTTTTGAGCCAGGTGTTTTCCACGTAAAA
>ML251437.1:5012-23902 GCA_005239495.1 Nicotiana undulata | reverse complement strand
TTGTTCTTGGCTATTAGTGTAGGACTTTGACCGTTGTCCAAGCTCGTATCTGCTTTCAACCTATGGTTAGATTTGTTACTTATTGAGTACATGGGGTCGGTTGTACTTATACTACACTTTTGCACCTTGCGTGCAAATTTTGGATGTTGATGTTGATGTGTATGCCGGGAGCTAGCATTAAGGATGTACCTGCGTTCCAGTCATAGTTGCCTCTTGTCCTTGGTAGCTTTAGAATTTTTAATCTGTTCATGTATATTTAAAACAGATGATGTATTTATTTCATACCAAATTTGTAAACTCTAAATCTTAGAAGCTCATGATTTGTACTACTAGTCCTTGAGAATAGTGTATATAAGCTCAGTTATTTCATCATTTATTTTCTCAGTTAATCTCATTTGGGTTGGATTGTTGCTCATTTTCTTACCTAGTGGCTTGGTCTAGGTGCCATCACGACTAGTTGGATTTTGGGTCACGAAATAGATGCTCCATGGTCTTAGAGTGGGATTTGGGCAAGAGTCTTATATATTGAGTAATTGTTGGTTTTTCAATCAATTGACTAAGGTATTGGTTGATAAATATTTCATCTTTAATTATTAATAATACTTTGAGACATGCAGTTGCTTTGCTCTTAGTGTTTGTTTAAATGGTTGAATGTTTGCGAAACATGTTCGCATAACAGGTAGTGTTAGTTGGGTGCCAATCACATCTAAGGGGTAGTTTGAGACGTGACAAAAAATACCATATCCATCAAAAACCTAGGGAAAAACTACTCCATATGTATGGATAAAGTCATCACAAATAAGTTTAAGAACATAGAAAATATCAAAGATGTCATGACCTAAATTCCGCTATAGGTTGTGACGGCGCCCAACATCGCCGTCAGGCAAGCCGACAGTGAATCATCTAAGTAATTATTCATTTTATTACTTTTCAAAATCACAAATATTTATTAAATAAAGTAATTTGTGCATTTAAATCATGGATACATACAATGATAGTAAGATATAAAATAAAAGGTGACAATATTGGAGTAAAACCACTAACATCAACTAAAATATCCCAAAACTCAGTTCCACAAGTGCATGAGAAACTAATAAGAAATACAATATCAATACAACATCTGTCTGAAATGTAAAATAGATAGGATAACATAACCTCTTATTCTGGTCCTTAGAAAAACTACGACTAATTAGGAATTGCGTAAGAGAAGAGACGTCGTAAGTAACAATAGCGCAAAAGCAGGCGGCGGGGCCAACATGAAGGAGACTCCGTGTGTTGCGGATCGTAACATGGGATGCTACGACAATTGATGATTTCACTAGAACGACATGGATATTCTATTGAAAATAATGTATGCATAGTTGTACAATAATTTTTCGCCTGTGAAAAATAGTTTGAGACAATAGTGAAAACATTTAGAACAAATAATGGGACAAAATTCCTTAACTCAATCATTGGCAATTTTGTTCAACAGTCTGGGAGTAATTCATCAAAATACATTTCCATATACTCCTCAGCAAAATGGAGTAGCTGAGAGAAAATATAGACACATCCTAGAACTAACTAGAGCTATCAAATTCCAATGTGGAATACTTATAAAGCTCTAGGCATATTGTGTTCTTGTTGCTATTTATTTCATTGACAGACAGTCTAGTTTAGTCATTGATAAAAAAAAGTCCCTCAACATGACAAGTTAATGTCTAGATCAAAACAATTTGTACATATGAGATATGCTTCAGCTCAAAAAATATACTTACCATATAACTTGAATGATGGTGTGTTCTTTGTAAGCAAATATGTTATGTTTAGGGAAGATGTATTTTCTTTCAAGAACAAGCAAGGGAACGGTCAATCTATATTCATTCATCCCAACATACAAAACAACTTATAGAATACTGCAGATTCAATCATATATCATACAAGTTCTGAAAGTCACACACATATAACTCAAGCGGAAGATATCACACAAGACCTCACACAACCAATTTTCACACAAGACCTCACACAATCAGAGTTCACACAAGATCTCATACAACCAACTGAAACCCTTCATTCAGAAGCATCACTACCATCTTCTCAACAAACATCATCCATACAATCACCAAGAATTCAAGAATCACAGGTTGTTCCTACTATTCTTCTAGATCAACTAGACGTCAGAAAGTAATGTAGAGTAATGAAACCACCTATATGGACGAAGGACTTTGTTTCATTGAATATTCATCAAGATGAACCTTATGCTTTGTCTGAATTCCTCACCTATGAAATCTGACACCAAATATCAAGCTTATTTGACAGTTGCTTCAAATATTATTGAACCAACCTCTTACTCAAAAGCTGTGAAAGATCCTAGGGTTGATACCATGAAGGCGGAAATTGAAGCTTTACAAAACAATCACACTTGGGACATAGTATCATTTCTTGAAGGTAAGGTTCCAATAGGGTGAAAATAAATTTACAAGACAAAGTACAAAGCTTCAGGTGAAGTGGAAAAATTTAAAGCCAGGTTAATGGCTAAAGGATTCAGTCAAAAGAAAGGTATAGATTATCAAGAAACCTTCTCTCCAATCATTAAAATGAAGACTGTAAGGACAGTACCGGCTATAACTGCAACAAGACACTAGCATATACACCAAATGGATGTATATAATGTCTTTTTACAAGGGGTTTGTTTGATGAAATTTACATGAACCTGTCCCAAGGATTCACAAGTCAGGGGGAGAACAAACCAGTGTGTAGACTTGTCAAATCCTTGTATGGTTCAAAACAAGTCCCATGTCAACGGAATGCTAAGCTAAAAAAAGCATTACTAAGCTCTCAATATCAGCAAGTCAATATGATCACTCTTTGTTCTTTAAGAAAACTACATATGGCATTACTATAGTATTGATTTATGTAGATGACATACTCATTACAAGTGATTGTCTGAGATTAATAGAGGAAACCAAAGCGAATTTACAACAAGCTTTCAAAATGAAATACCTAGGAGAATTGAAATATTTCTTAGGTATAGAGTTTTCTAGGTGAAAACAAAGAATACTTATGCATCAAAGGAAATATGCCTTGGAACTTATATCTGAAACAACTCTTGCAACAGCTAAACTAGCCACTGCATACCAACATGAAACTTACAACAACAGAATATGATGAACACTTCAGAAAAACTACGTCTACTGCATTGTTAGATGAAGAACTGACAGACCAAACTCCTTATCAAAGATTGATAGGTAAACTTCTATACTTAACAATGACAAGACCATGCATTTCATTCAGTGTACAAACACTAAGTCAATTTTTACAAAGGCCACAATAATCTCACAGAAGCAGCTTTAATAATTGTGAAGTATATCAAGAACAATCTTGGATAAGGGATACTAGTCTCGAGCATATGCAATAGCACAATTTCAGCATATTGTAATGTAGATTGGGTTGTCTGCCCACATTCGAAGAGATCTGTCTCAGGTTATCTAATCAAGCATGGAGACTCTTACGTATCATGTAAATCAAGAAAACAAACCACAACTTCAATAAGCTCAACAAAATCTGAGTATAGAAGCCTTGCAGCTATTATGGCACAACTTATTTGTCTAGTGGGATTTTTGAAGGAAGTTGGAATGGATATTAAAATACGTGTGGAGATATTCAGTGATAGCAAAGTTGCTATGAAAATTGTCGAAAATTATGTTTATTCTGAAAGCACAAAACATATTGAGATCGGCTGTCAATTTATTAGAGAAAAAAACACACAAGGTCTAGTTAAAACAGCATACATTCCTACTAAAAAACAGCATGCAGATCTCCTGATTAAGGGACTCAATAAGTTCAGCATAACTACCTTTCTTCCAAGCTAGGTGTTCTTAATGTATTTTCAGTACCTAGCTTGAGGGAGAGTGTAAAGAAAGGAGTAACATAGTTAGTTAAAAGAAGGGCAGTATAATTGATCACGCTCAACTATGTCTACTAAAAGACTAAGCGGGCGTTGCAAATATAATCCGGGGTATTAAGCCCAGAGTCGAATCCCATAAGGAATCAACGTATCAATTTTTGTTGTTAGATTACAAATTCTCAATAGTCAACTTTCTCAAACTTTGTGAATATCACTTGGCGTTGTTTTTATACTACTACAGCTGAACAAAAATATAAAAAACTAAATATTAACTAACAATGGGGTGTAAACAATTATAATAAAGGTCTAAGGTTATGGTTCCCCTCGTTGGTGAAATTCCTTCTTGTATATTTCCTATAGTTTTAATTTAGTTATCTCTATCAATCATGAACACTCTAGTTAGCATAAATCTCTCTCAAGTAATTATGATAATTTACTAGATGCACTTTCTCAAGTTACGCTAGCTATATTGCATTACGGTTCACCTTAGATTACACCCGAGGTATCATTATCTCTAATCCAACCTCTAAACCCTCGGTTATGACTCTCGCCTATACTCCGGGAGTGGTGTTGTTCAAACAACTACCTAAATATGCACTCTCTCTCTCAAGTAGATACATAATAAATAGGAACAGCTAATTGAGGGGCCTTCAATCAACTACAACAAGAACGTAGTTGAACAAATAGAGATTAACAACCAAACAAAATTATATTAATATCACAATTAGTTCATCCCCAATGGGTTCCACCAAAACCTTAGATTAGAAAAGTTAGATACTCATGCTCGAGAACAACAAAAACCCAAAATAATTCATAATACTCAAAATAAAGATGAAAGAAAGAAAATATAAAACTTTAATGGTTTCTTGTCTTCTCCCAATGAGTCTTGCCTCCTACTTGAACCTAAAAATAGTGATCTCCTTCTCTTGGGCGGATTTACATTGTTTAAATAGGGTTTTGCAAATTAATCCTATGTTTTACACTTAAGTCCTTTAATTTTTTAGGTCTGTCAGTTGTCGCCCGCGGTCGCGGCAGAAACGCGGCACGACCGCGGTGGGCTTCAGTTATTTCTGCTTCAGTTATTCTTCCACCGTGCTCCAGCCGTGGTCAACTGCGGTCGCGGTGGACCCTGTTCCAGCGATTTTCAACTCTTTCTCTTGTGCTTTCCTACTGGTTCTTCTTGATTGGCCTCAAATTCCCCTAATTGACTTCAACTCAATCCAAAGTGTCTCCTCTTATAAACTATATCCTGCAAAGCACAAAAAAACACTAATCAGATCATTTTCTTATCAATATTCGCATTAAAAACATAATAAAGTGTGGTTCATTATGGGAGAAAATATAGTCTAATTCACCTATTATCAACACTCCACACTTAAACCTTTGCTCGTCCTCGAGCATCTATGCTACACTCTAAGGACTAATCTTCTCAAGCATTACCCTCTGGTGTGACACGCTATCATTTTACAAGTATCAAACCCAGCTATGTAACATCTACGCCTCAAGTGGAGACTTTATATGCCATGCCATATTCTTACTTCCTCAAAGTACTCTATACAGAGGTCAATATTTACCTTTTCTTCATGAATCACGTGCCCTCACATCACACAATTGAGAGTAGTTACACAAGAGATAATACTAAGAACAATCGGAACTTTAAATAGAAAGAATTCACTCACTCTCAACAAGAACATTCATATGCCTCACTGACACACCATAGGCTTGCCCGTAGTGTAATACTCTACTAATTGAGTTTATTCAATCTAAGATCAACATGTATTTATTTGGTTGTAATGTAGGCTAAGGGACGGGTAGGATACATTTGGGTATAGTGACTAACCTCCCAAAGCACTTTTAATACAATTACATTAACGTTCGGCCAATTTTCATGCTTGGCCAGACTTTTCACCACACTTTGCTTCATAATCACCCCACTATTCTTAGGTGCAACTGTCATTTTCTTGCCACTAATTATCAAGGACCATAAGTACTTATTGTCCTCTTTCTTTCTTTTGTTTTTCGCTAAGTGGCCTTCACTTCTGCATTTTATTTCTCTCTTTTTTTCTTTACACTTTTGCACCTTTCATTCTATTTCCTTGATTTTCCTTACAAACCACACCACCACCCCACACTTTGACTTTTACATATCATCTAACAATTCAAGTGCTCATGGGAGGTACATGGTTCAAACAGACAAGCTATTCAAATAATTGGGTATGGTTCATTATGTGGTTATCAAAGAAACAAGTTTATAAGCTCAAAGGGGTTAACTATGGTCAATTGCTTTCAGGTGGAGATACATTTATGTCAGGCTTCACAAAGAAATGCATATATCCTTTCTAAGACTCAACAAGCTTCTATTTCATTTTGTACCCACACAGGGCAAGTTCTAGGTATCAAATGAAGATACAGAATATGATTCACAAATAACTCATACGCGCATGGAACATAATCCAATCCGAATTGGTTCATCAAAACACTCCAAAGAGTATTCAAGTTAGTTACAATATACAAAATTAAGGCATGCGACACGAGTCAACAAAAGAGCCTAAGCGTCACACCCTAGGATCTTTGGTGTTCAGGTGTAACACACTAAGGGCTGCATTCTTGCCATTCAGTTCCTTGCCTAAGAGAGTCCTAACAACTAAAAAAATAAAAAATCTAACTATACCCGGTTCAAGATAAACCCTTGGAAAATAACCGTGGTCAAAAGAAAAACCAAGGGGGAGTTACTACACTACCTAAAAAGAAAAAAACTTTTTGGTGTTTTCTTTGGACTAACTTCCCTCAAGAAAACTGCCTAAGTAATCTGTCATCAAGAAGAGTCCACTACATTTTCTGGGTTTTTTTTTACTTCGACTTAGTGCCTCAAGAGACCCGTCGGAAGGTGTCCGTCTTCGGGCCAAGCCAAACAAATTGAAAACAACAAATTCACATATACAATATCAAAACAAGAGACAAACTATCCACACATATACAACAAAAAATTTGTCCCCCACCCCACACTTAAAAACTTTGGCATGTCCCCATGTCAATCAACAATAAAAACATAAAGGGGTTAGGAGACTTCCCTAGTGATCACTCATCGTCAGCAGCAAAGGCCGGGTCAACATTACAGGCCCTCCCTAGCGCATGAAACCACGCCATGAACTTCTTCTCATATTTAGCATGGTGGGTGGATATTGCATCCATCCTGACATTGAGGTCATCCACCGAGGTGCGCAAGCCAGCCACATCCTCCTCTAAGGTCGACAGCCTGGGACCCTGCCGAGGTCGAGAGGGACCCGCCCCATCATGGGACCTCCGAGGTGGTGCAACATCAGGAATAACCTCATACTTATCATCAACAGCTAGAGGCACCGGATGCTCTTTGCCCACATTAATTTTTCCCGCTCTGAACGGGGCCTTCTTTGCCAATTTTCCGTCAATGGGATGATTCTCAGGGACATTGGCTATCTGGCACATCCTGGTAACTAGGTAGGGGAAATCGAAAGCTTTCATTACCTCAAGCGATCGGATGAACATCTCATCATGGAGCACCCGGGCGATATCAAAATCCACTCTGTTGACAAAGCACCAAACCATCACCGCCCCTTGGGGGTTGACATCGGTGGTGTTGCTGGTGGGTAGCAGGCGGCTACAGATAAATGTGAACCAACACTTGGCCTCCCAGGTGAAGGAATTAGAGTTCAGCGTGATGCCCTCTTTGACCCATGTGGGCTCCCCTCTCACACAAATTGACTTCACAAGCATGTGCCAGTTTACCGGTGGTGTCTGCAGGAACTGGTAATGATCAACATCCCTAGAGAAGGTCGGAAGCCTGTAAACCCGTCGGATGGCCTCCACTGAGGCATTCACCCTTGTTCTCTGTACAGTGACTACCCGGTTCACATGCTCCGGGCAGTTTGCATAGAATTCCCGGACTATTAGAATATTGGCCTCCTCAAGTTCTTCGAAGAATATCTCCAACTGGGGCCTCCGAATTTCGGCGAACATTTCTGGGCTCTCATGTTGTAAAGCATCCCTGTCAATTGGCACCTCGTGGACCATCTTCCTATTGGACTTAGCCGCATATCGGTCCTCAGCAGCCTTGGACACAAATCGGGTTGAGTCATACCGACCGATGCCCCCAGTGTTTCGTCTCTTTCGTGAATGGGCCATGATACTTGTGATAAGACGTACAATAGTTAGAGAGTGCCCAAAATGTGTGCCTATCGGGTGATTACTCATACTTCACCACCACGAACGTCACAAACCTCAACAAACTTGCTCAATGGGGCCACTTTACAAACACTATGTGGGCATAAGTGGTAACAAGCATACATTGGCCCCATCGATACTATCTTTCCCCAAAAATCAACACAACCAAGCACCAATCTCATCCCCACTCTCAAAATTCTTCCACCATTGTCAAATATACACCAACCAACCAACATCAAACAATGGGTGGACACACCCACCAAAAACAAGTAAGAGGTGGTGAAGAACCACCATTACACAACAATACCCAAAGATCTACTACAAAATAGCAAACTAAAAGCAAAAAATTACAAAGAAGAAGAGAGAACAAAGTACTTACTTGAGCGAAGATGTGGGGGGGAAACAAAGGAGGATGGGAGGAGAGGGACTATTTTCTGTGGAGGGGATTCGTGGGTGTTGTAGGGGGGGAGGAAGAAGTGAGAATTTGGGAGAGAAAGGGGGAAATTGGGGGAAGGGTTTTAGAGTTATGAGGAAAGTGGGGGAGGACGTGGGGGTAAGGGTAAGGTAAGTAGTGTAATAAAAGGTTTTAATTAAAATAAATTAAAAGAAAAGAAAAAAAATCAACTTAAAAAAAACTTACCTAGGCGGAAAAATGGCCTGCCGCGGTAGGTTCATAGAGTAGAGTTTTTACCGCGGTCGCGGGAGATTCAGAGAGGTGAGAACTTACCGCGGTCGCGCCACGGTCCGCCACGATCACTGGAGATTCATAGAGGGTGTTCTCCGTTCCCTTGCGGTCATGAATCTCCAAGTCAAATTCTTGAAGAAGCAACATCCAACGAATTAGGCGCGGCTTAGACTCTTTATTATCAACCAAGTATCTGATGGCTGCGTGATCGGTGTACACAATCACCTTTGACCCGATCAAGTAAGACCCTAAACTTATCAAAGGCGAACACCACTGCCAACATCTCCTTCTTGGTCACTATGTAGTTCAGCTGAGCTCCACTCAAACTCATACTTGCGTAGTAAATTGGGTGCATTGTTTTATCTTTGCACTGACCCAACACGGCTCCCACTGCGTAGTCACTAGCATCACAGATGAGTTCAAATGGTTGCTCCCAGTCGGGGGCAACAATAATTGGTGCTGTGACTAGCCACTTTTTCAGCACCTCAAACGCCACCCTGCAATCATCAGAAAACACAAAGGGGTTATCTTTTTCAAGCAACTTACAGAGGGGGTTGGCGATCTTGGAGAAGTCCTTGATGAATCGCCGGTAGAACCCGGCGTGCCCAGGGAATCTACGAATCGCTTTGACTGATGTGGGAGGTGGAAGTGTTTTTATCACATCAACTTTAGCTCTGTCCACCTCAATTCCTTTACCTGACACCAAGTGCCCCAAGACGATCCCTTCTTGTACCATGAAATGGAACTTCTCCCAATTAAGCACAAGATTCGTCTCGATGCACCTCTTTAGGACACGGGTTAAATTTTCTAGGAACTCATCGAATGAATCTCCCACTATTTAGAAATCATCCATGAATACCTCCATGATATCTTCCACCATGTCGGTGAATATGGCCATCATGCACCGTTGGAATATGGAAGGTGCATTGCAGAGGCCAAATGGCATCCTCCTGAAGGAAAACACCCCGTAGGGGCATGTGAAGGAGGTCTTTCCCCGGGAAATTAAAATCTGGTTGTACCCCGAGTACCCGTCCAGAAAACAAAAGTGAGACCTCCCTGATAGCCTGTCGAGCATTTGATCAATGAAGGGAAGTGGGAAGTGGTCTTTTCAGGTGGCAAGATTCAGCTTCCTATAATCTATGCATATCCTCCTGCCCATGACGATTCTTGTAGATATCAACTCATTTTTGTCATTCTTTACCACCGTCATGCCACCCTTCTTTGGGACACACTGCACTGGGCTAACCCAGCTGCTGTCAGAGATGGGGAAAATGATTCCTCCATCTCTCCACTTGATGATTTCTTTCTTCACCACTTCCTTCATGTTCGGGTTCAAGCGCCTTTGGTGTTCCCTAGAAGGTCTGTGTCCCTCTTCCAGGAGAATCTTATGCATGCAATATGCTGGGCTGATCCCTTTGATATCTGCCATGGTCCAACCAATGGCAGTATTGCACTCTAAGAGTACCTGTAACAACTTATTCGCCTACACATCTAACAAACTGGATGAGATAATAACAGGTAGTGTAGAATTAGGGCCTAGAAATGTGTACCTGAGATGAGCTGGCAATGGTTTCAACTCTAGTTTGGGTGGTTCTTCCACAGAGGCTTGGCTGGCAGGCTCTCTCATTTCTCCAAGTGCAATGGCTCAAACTCGAGATTCCTCGGTCAGACCCCTTTACCTTCAAGTACTAACACCCACTCTACCAATTCCTCACCATTTACATCATCCAAGTTCATTAAACATGCGGCAAGTGAGTCCTCCATAGTCAATGACGCATCATCTTCCTCCACTATCACATCCACTGCATCAATTAAAGAACAGTTGGCGAACTCACTCGGCCGCCTCATGGATTTCTGCACGTTGAATGTGATTTCTTCATCATTAAGCCTTATCTTGAGCTCCCCAGTCTCACAATTAATGAGAGCTCTGTCTATGGCAAAAAATGGCCTTCCCAAGATTATGGAAATTTCCTCATTCACACGACAGTCTAGTATCACAAAATCAGCAGGGAACACAAACTTCCCCACTTGTACTAAAACATCATCCAGAATACCCGACGGTCTCTTCATAGCTAGTTGCAGCAATATAGAGGTAGGTCTGGCTCTACCAATACCCAGTCTCTTATAAATGTCCAGGTGCATTAGATTAATGCTAGCCCCCAAATCACACAGAGCTTTGGCAAAAGCAAAATTGCCAATGGTGCAGGGAATTGTAAAACTCCCTGGGTCAGACAACTTTTCTGCAATAGGTCGTGTTACCACAGCACTGCAAGTCTGAGTAAGGGTCACAGTCGCCAAGTCTTGGAAATCAAACTTCCGGGACATCAAGTCCTTTATCATCTTTGCATACCCAGGAATTTATTTCAGAGCACCAATCAGAGGAATGTTTACCTGTATCTGCTTCAGCATATCCAAGAACTTTTTGTACTACTCATCTTTTTGGTATTTTGCCAGCCTTTGAGGGAATGGCGTTGGCGGTCTCTTCTTACCAGTGATCTGGGATTTTTCCTTCTCAATTACTATCTCAAGTACTGGCTCTGGTGTTATCTCCACTTCTTTCTCAGCCTCACTTTGCCCACTAGGTTCTCTTTCAGCAGTTTGCACTGTTACCTTGGTCAAGGTTGTGGAATCATCAATTTTGATTGGCACTAGCACTAGTGTCTCTGCTTGCCTGCTTCACGAGCCAACTCTTGCTCCAAGTCTAAGTCTCTGCCATTGCGGAGACTCACTTACATCATCTGTTTCAGGCCATGGTCCTTAGTATTCACCTGAGTGTCTACCGGTAAAGTCCCATGAGGACGATTGTTCACTGCCATTGAAATCTGGCCCAACTGCACTTCAATATTTTTAATAGCTGAGTCATGAGCATCTACTCTTTCACTAATTTTGGTAGTTGACTCGATCACCTGTTGCATCATTGCTTCAAGCCTGGAAAATCCATTTTCTTTCCTCCCCCCATGTTGTTGCTGAGGGGGAGGAGGGGTATGTCTGTTGCTGATTCTGATTGTTATACCCTTGTGGCCTTTGATAAGGTGCCACATTACCATGAGGTCTCATGGCACCCATGTTCCATTATTCTGCTGATGATGAGGTGGTCTATATGGTTGAACTTGCTGACCCCAGTTATGTCCCCCTTGTCTTTGGCCTCCATAGTTTGACACATAATTCATGTTTTCTAGGTAAGGAGGGTGATCACCATATGCATTCTACTAATTACCAATTGGTTGACTAATGCAAGATGTGCCTAAGCCCCCATTAGTAGTATCTACAATATGAACTTGCTGCTTTATCCCATACTCCTTACCTTTTTCGTAAGAATACTCATTTGTGTCATCAAGGTAGCCATGTTCTCAGCCATAGTGTTGGATGGATCTAATGGCACTGAGTGAACAATTGGGGTAACAGGAGCACCCCTGGTTGTCCAACCTGAATTTTTTTCCATCGTATCAAGTAGAATCTGGCACTCTCTCCATGTCTTGCTTAGGAATGCTCCACCAGCGGAAGCATCAACATTGGCTTTTACACCATCAGCCAGACCCATATAAAATTATTGTCCCAACATTTGCTCAGGAATACCGTGGTGAGGGCATATAACTAGCATCCCTTTAAACCGTTCTCATGTCTCTTGTAGTGTTTCCATGGGATTCTGCCTGAAGCTTATGATCTCATCAATCTGTTGTGTTGTCTTGTTTGGTGGATGGAATTTATTCAGAAATTGCTTGACCAACTCCTCCCATGTTGCAATAGAGTTGATGGGGAGGGAGTTGAGCCAAGTCTGGGCAACTCCTGTCACCGAGAACGGAAACAATAACAGTCTTAGTGCCTCTGGAGTAACATTCGGTTGCCTCTGGGTCTTGCAGATAGACAGAAAATTCTTTAAATGTTGTTGGTGGTCCTCAACATACGACCCCGAAAATATCCCCTTCTTTTGCAGCAAGTGCAGCATATTGTTTGTAATCTGAAAAGACTGCTTCAATATGAGGGACCAAAATCGCGGTTGCCAAGTTGTCAACTGTGGGTTGTGCCCAGTCGTACAGTGGCGCCTCAGGTACAATGGGTACTTGAGGCGCTGCAATCCTTGCAGCAGGGTCGACCACACCATCCCTTACATCCCCAACATTAAGGTTGTTTCTGTCGTTCAGCTCTACCATGTCTGGTTCTATGTGTTCAATATGTGGTTGTTGTTTGCTTCTCCGATTGGCCCTGTTCAAGGCCCTGAAAACCTTTTCGGGGTCTGGAAATGCTTCAAATACTTCACCAGTTCTCGAGCAGTTTCTAGGCATGCACCTGAGCCACCGATTCAACAAACGTTATAAATTCAATATATGTATGAAATCAAAGAAAATCGACTATGCTTAAGAATTTTCGAATTTCCTCCAACTACAACTGATAATACCGTTAAGTCCCCGGCAACGGCACCAAAATTTGATCACGCTCAATTATGTTTACTAAAAGACTAAGCGGACATTGCAAATATAATCCGGGGATTAAGCCTAGAGTCGAATCCCACAGGGAATCAACGTATCAACTGTTGTTGTTAGATTACCAATTCTCAATAGTCAACTTTCTCAAACTTTGTGAATTTCACTTGGTGTTGTTTTTATACTACTACAGCTGAACGAAAATATAAAAAACTAAAGATTCCCTAACAATGGGTGTAAAAAATTATAATAAAGGTCTAAGGTTATGGTTCCCCCCGTTGGTGAAATTCCTTTTTGTATATTTCCTATAGTTTTGATTTAGTTATCTCTATCAATCATGAACACTCTAGTTATCATAAATCTCTCTCAAGTAATTATGATAATTTACTAGACGCACTTTCTCAAGTTACGCTAGCTATATTGCATTACGGTTCACCTTAGATTGCACCCGAGGTATCGTTATCTCTAATCTAACCTCTAAACCCTCGGTTATGACTCTCGCCTATACTCCGGGAGTGGTGTTGTTCAAACAACTACCTAAATATGCACTCTCTCTCAAGTAGATACATAATAAATAGGAATAGTTAATTGAGGGCCCTTCAATCAACTACAACAAGAACGTAGTTGAACAAATAGAGATTAACAACCAAACAAAACTATATTAATATCACAATTAGTTCATATCCAATGGGTTCCACCAAAACTTTAGATTAGAAAAGTTAGCTACTCATGCTCAAGAACAACAAAAATCCAAAATAATTCATAATACTCAAAATAAAGATGAAAGAAAGAAAATATAAAACTTTAATGGTTTCTTGTCTTCTCCCAATGAGTCTTGCCTCCTACTTGAACCTAAAAATAGTATCTCCTTCTCTTGAGTGGATTTACATTGTTTAAATAGGGTTTTGCAAATTAATCCCGTATTTTGCACTTAAGTCCTTCAATTTTCCAAGTCTGTCAGATGTCGCCTGCGGTCGCGGCAGGAACGCGGCGCGACCGCGGTGGGCTTCAGTTATTTCTGCTTCAGTTATTCTTCCACCGCGGTCGACCGCGGTTGCGGTGGACCATGTTCCAGCGATTTTCAGCACTTTCTCTTGTGCTTTCCTACGGGTTCTTCTTGATTGGCCTCAAATTCCCCTAATTGACTTCAACTCGATCCAAAGTGTCTCCTCTTATAAACTATATCCTGCAAAGCACGAAAAAACACTAATCAGAGCATTTTGTTACCAATATTTGCATTAAAAACATAATAAAGTGTGGTTTATTAGGAGCGAAAATATAGTCTAATTCACCTATTATCAATAGTCATTTCCAATAGTTAGTTGGTTAGTTCCCTAACTGTTACATTAGGTTGTTAGTGTCAGTTAATTAGACGCTTAAATATTCCTATATATCTCTAGCTTTGTACAAATGTAAGAAATGAAATAAGATACAGTTTCTCATTCTACGCATATCTCTCCTTCTCTCCCTTTCTGGGTACACACTCAATATCAGTTCATATATCTTGTATGAATAAACAGAACTTTTTCCAGAACACTGTTTAGTAAAATAAAATAAATAAACTTCATTGTTAACTCTTACACAGTTTCAAGATTAAAGTACCCCATTACTTAAGTAAAAATTGCACGGGGCGCCCTATTTGGTCTCCCCCATTTAACCTATACCCTTTTTTAAAAAAAAATTTAACTTGTACCCACTATTTAAATAACTTCAGACCTCTTTCTCCTCCTCCTTCATTTTCTGAATGCTGAAGATTGAGATATTGTTATGTGTTCTAGCCTGATGATTCAAATATATCTATTGTCCCACTATGTTCAGTTTGGTCTTATTCACAATAATTTAACCTCTTAGATATTTTAGCTTTACAGGCACATTGACTTTTGGTTCTAATTTATCTGTAGTAACTTGTTTTCATGTCGAAAATATTTTTCATTCTTTAATCTTTGAAATGAACAGCATCAATCGCTGCTAATCATGATTTATTAAATTCGCCATTGTTTTAGAACTTCAGCTCTAAGAATGCTGAAGTTCAGCAAATACAAAATAAACTGCAGTTATGAAGTTCATCACAAACATAACAAAGCTTCGGCTAAAACATGCTGAAGTTCAGCAAATATAGAACAAAACTTCAGCTAAAACATGCTGAAGTTCAGCAAATACAGAACAAAGTTTCAGCTAATACATGCTGAAGTTCAACAAATACATAACAAAACTTAAGCTACTAGAATGCTGAAGTTCAACAATTACAAACAAAAACTTCAGCCAACACATGATGTTGTTTTATTGAACTAAAGTTTGCCATTTGCACTATGAACTGAAGTTTGCGTGATTGCCTCTGCAAGTCAGGCCAAACTTCATGCAAAAATATATGAAGTTTTGCTACACTTCAGGCAAAAATATTTGCTACTTCGGGCCCGTATGCCTGAAGTTACGCGAAAAATAGGTATGGTTACAATTTTTTTTGCAAAGCGGGTATAAATTAAAACGTGACCGAAAAAACAGGTATATATGCAAATGGCCCGTTACTTAACCCACAATCCACTAATTATATATATGTCCCTACTTCTAGAAATATGAATGAATTATCATGAACTGAAACAATTCATTTAGAATGTATGACTTATTTTACCTATCTAGATTCTAGAATCAGTATGACTGTTGTCACAAACTTTTCAGACTAAGAATTTTATTCCTCTGATCCTGCGACAGTAACTTTTGTAACATTTCCTTGCAACAACCTATGAAAAAGATGCGATTCAAACCTAATACTTTGGAAATATATACTGCTTTTGAATTTTCTTTTCTTTACTTCTTATTGTCGCGGCGATGCGGGGAAGGGTTGAGGGGCCTGCTATCTAGCTATCACACCAACTCCTAAATAATTTCAGTCGTCGCACAAGTTCATTTTACTTGCATGGATCAAATAGAAGAATATGGCAAAATATGGACTTACTTATAATCTGTTTTTCTTTTTTCTTGAAAAAAATAAAAATAAATAAGCCAATCACCCAGACTTATAATCTGTTGATTTACAGATTGTGGCATTGGAACTGCACTTATCTAAAGGACATCAAGACAACAAGAGTTGCTACGTTGTAATTAAATTGGAAATGAGATATTATGAGAAGGCTAGGAAGAAAAGAACAAAAAGAGCATTTTGTTTAGTCTTTATGTTTAATCAATAAACGCAGAGCAAATTAATGTTAATATTATACCCTAGTTACGAACCTGTTACTGTCCCCAACTTTACGGGGCATGCTAATAAAATTGAAATGTATGTTTCTTGCATTTATTCTCATTATGGTTGGTAAGTGACTCTCGACATCATATGCAATTACATCATATTAGGTGTTTTATGCAAATCTAGAAGATATACAAAGCAAAGCAGGCAAAAAATTCTCGGACTAGTTTCGTCAATACTTTTACATGGTACGACTAAAGAAACTAAACCTCGTTATCATGAAGCTTATTTGAGCACCCCAAACATATGCATTTATATTTGTTTGGAAACCGGCACTTAGAGTATTCAAGATTCAAAGAATATATAAAGCAAAAGTTTACCTGTTTACACAGTATAATACTTCGCCGAATGATATTCAATGGAAAACTATGTTTTGCTCAAGTACGGGCGGAGCATGCTGAACTAAACTTTGTGCGTACGAGAAAAGAAATTTCTATACCACGTGATCCTAGGGTTTGAAACTTATAAGCTTTTTTTCTCCCAAGCCAAAGCTATAAATAGAACTTCTTTTGTTTCCAATTTCATTATCAAACTTTGAAACAAGAAAACATGACTAGTTTCAACAAGTTAACAATCTTTCTCTTTCTTTCAATTTGCCTTTTATCATCAGCAACTACTCCTCATGATGACTTTCTTGAATGCCTTTCTCACAAAACTATGATCTCAAATTCAATGTCACAATTCATCTACACACCTACAAACTCATCATATTCTACCATTTTGAACTCTTTTGAGAGTAATCTTAGGATAAGCTCCGACATCAAACCATCAATTATTTTCACTCCTTTGGACGAATTTCAAATCACATTGCTCCAAGAAACATGGATTACAAATTAGAATTCGAAGTGGTGGACATGACTATGAGGGCCTTTCTTACATTTCTGAAACACCTTTTGTCATCATTGATCTTAGAAACCTAAGATCAATCTCCATTGATACCGAAAACAAGACTGAGCTGGCGCGACCCTTGGGGAAGTTTACTATAGAATCGCCGAGAAAAGCAAAACATTGGCCTTTAGTGGTGGGGTTTGCCCTACTGTTGGTGTTGGAGGACACTTCACTGGTGGAGGCTATGGAATGATGTCTCGAAAATTCGGTCTTGCTGCTGATAATATTATTGATGCTAAATTAATCGATGCCAACGGAAGAATATTGGATAAAAAATCAATGGGGGGAGATCTCTTTTGGGCTATTAGAGGAGGTGGAGGGACTAGCTTTGGCCTCATCATTTCATGGAAGGTGAAATTACTTGACATTCCAGAAAAGGTGACGGTCTTCAACGTGACACGAACGTTGGAACAAAATGCAACTCAACTTGTCTACAAATGGCAACATATCGCGGACAAAGTTGATGACAATCTCCTCCTCAGACTCTTCCTAAGGAGCAGTGAGTCTCCATTTCGGCCTGGGCATAGGACTGTCCACGCCTCTTTCACTACTATGTTCGTTGGAGGAGTCGATGAGCTCCTCCTCGAAATGCAAAAGAGCTTCCCCGAACTAGGGTTGGCAAAAGAAGATTGCATTGAGATGAGTTGGATCGAATCTATACTCTATTTTTTTGGTTTCCCAAGGGGCACATCACTTGACGTGTTACTAAACAGAAATATCACAGATAAAAAAGGATACTTCAAACGAAAATCAGACCATGTCCGACATCCTATTTCAATAAATGGTCTCAATGGTATATGGAAACTATTCAACCAAGTAGATGAAAACTCAGCAGAAATGCAATTCAGTCCTTACGGAGGAAAGTTGAATGACTTCTCAGAATCTGAAACCCCATTCCCACATAGAGCTGGAAATATATTCTCAATCCATTATGAGGTGATTTGGGGGAAAAAGTCAAGTTCTAAGAAACATATAGCTTGGATTCAGAAGCTTTATAGATACATGGCTAAGTATGTTTCAAAATCTCCAAGAGCTGCTTATTTCAACTACAGAGATCTTGATTTGGGAGTCAACAACAAAGGAAATACAAGCTATTTACAAGCAAAAATCTGGGGAGAGAAATGCTTCAAGAACAATTTTGATAGATTGGTGCAAGTGAAGACTAAAGTTGATCCAACAAATTTCTTTAGGAACGAACAAAGTATTCCTCCTCTCTCATGGTAATTTAATTTATGCAGTCTGTTATGCCATCACCAATTTTCTATAAAATAAGGCTTTTGATACTGTTCTTTTATGCATGTGTACTAGTAGTGAAAAATAAATGGAGGCATGATATATCCAGGAAAATGGTGCAAGATGTTTTTTGATTTATAAATAATTTTTTCAAGTAATATACTTTCTATTAAATGTTCTTCATATTGAAATTTGTGAACTTGTACGTACATGTGATTTGAAATTATTGATCTTGAATGGCGAGAACTTGGAGAGGCAAGGCTAGAGGGAGAGCAAGCACCAAATGTAGCTCGAGAGTTGATAGTATCTCAGAGAAAGCATTCAAAAAAAAAATGA
>ML251436.1:0-21214 GCA_005239495.1 Nicotiana undulata | reverse complement strand
GAATGCAGTGCATGAGAAGTACGTCAATAAAATCTTTCGGAACGTCATAAGACCATTATGTCTCTGATTAATATCATGAAATAAACTTTATCAACTTACGTATTTTCTGAGACCCATGAACATACGATAGAATAATAAGACATATGGGAATCAAGAGCATATCCATCTCTAGTATTTCTATGAATAGAGTCATTTAAAGAAATTGTGCATTTGCTCGTTTCGTTTGTATCGTATGGATCATGCCAAAAGAAAAGAAGGGATAGATTTAACATACTTGGAGTAGGGAAAAATCCGTATGATATTCTCTGAAAAGGTTGCACCGTACTGCTTTAGAACCGCAAAATTTTACGTTGCTAAGGTGCTAATAATTCTCGCTGGAATTGATTTGGTCGCAAGAAATTTTGTTGAAAGCTTTGTTGGATTGAACCTTAGCGTCTGTTTTTTGAAATGCTTAGAATTAGGAGGAAAGGTTGTTGATACCCAATTTTTCCCTTCAAAATAATGCATTAGCATCAACTGATATTTTTCTATAATTACTGCATTTTAAAGGATTTTATTAATTTATCCCAATATTATTTAATATAAATAATTACTAATTGCATCACAAATAATTTTATAACATTTTTTATGACTTAATTTCACTATTTATATTTATACTAAGCCTAACTATTCCACAAATAGCCACTTTTACATTTTTGGGTTATAATTACAATACTTTTGCATTTATAGCCCATGTATACATTATTACATTATTTTACCAGAATAAAACTTTTTGTATTTTTAAAATGTTGAGTAATTATTTTGAATCATTTTTTATGAATGAAAATCATTTTTATAGTCTGCTAATTATTTTTAGAAATTATGTTTACTAATTAATTGTGTATTTAATAAATAGCCCTTTTAATCCCTTTTAATTTTCCGACCTAACCCATTACACCCGCCCAAACATTAAAAAATACCAGCCCAAAACCCCCAAGCCCAAATTTATACCTGCCCGACCCAATAACCCCATTTAATCGTGGTCGTTGATCTTTTAGATCACCAGTCCACGACACTNCCCCCCCCCCCTCCCCCCTCATTCTCTCATTGCGCTGTCATCATCTCCCCTAATCTCTCCATTATCTATCAACCCAACCTAAACCCTAATCGCCGTCACCGGCAAGAAGCTCTTGTCTATGGAGTTTCCGTGCATTCTCCGACCTTTACCAAGCTTCTACACCTCCTGGCTGTTTGATTACATGGATCATTAGAAGAATCTCATGGAGGGTGTTTTCCCTTGAAAATCTTTTGTTTTAGTTAACTTCTTCGACTTTATTCACTCTTTCTGAAATTAGGGTTCGCCCTAAGTGTTTTTCAAAAGGTTCTTTCTAATTTTTCAGTGTCTAGACTAACTGTTTCTTCATTATCTTGACCGATTCTGGTGTATATGCATAAACTCTAGTTGTTTCTGTCTGTTGCACTGGTTTTCTTCAATTTACTCTCTGTTATTTATTTATTTCTCTCAACCCAATGTACTGACTGAATTCTATTTAGGGATTTGAACAATTTTCCCTGTTAAAATCAGTATTCTTTGGGATTTTTACTTGATTGATTTCTATTAGGGATTCGAATGATTGTCTTGTTAAAATCGGTATTTGCTGGANATAATTGGCTGATCGATTTTAATTGATTGAGTTGTGGTTTCCTTTACCTTATTTCTTTTGATCCCTAAGTTCTATATATACACACTCTCATTCTTATACTTAGACGAACAACAGTTCAAACACACACACAAAAAAAAATTTACTCTCATATGTCTGCTACTTGTGTTCATTACATGTCTAGCCGGCTGAAAGACAAGGCTAGACTGTTAAATCCTGCCTACTTTACCTTCTTTTTCCTTCCTTAACTCGTATGTTTCTACTCTTAATGCCGTTCATTCTATTATGAAGTCCAAATCTATGTGTTCTTTGTTGCTCTATTTCCTTTAAGACCATGTCTCTAGTCTAATTACTTATGTACTTAATTTTGTATTCCTTCCTGCTTATTTCTTTGACCAGCATGTTTAAGTTTCACCCTATCTTGTTTACTTCTTTGATCAACATGTTTACTTCAGTATGAGTATTTCAATCCTTCCTGTTTACTGCCTTCAACCAATATGTTTACTTTATGTTTAGGACTCTAGTCTTTCCTGCCTTGCAATTCCAACTAATATTGCTATTTGTGTAATTTATTTGGTGCCTTCCTTGGTCTCAACTAACATAATCACTTATGTACCATTGCTTTTAATCAGCATGCTTGCTGCTGTGTTTAAATTTTGCGTCTTCTTCTCTCTTGCCCTAAGTTAGTATGCTTACCTTATCATTAAGTATGGCTGTTAGACTCAAGTAATTCAATATGTCCTGGTGAATGTTATGAATGCTAATCTATCCCTACCTTCTCTATGTCCGTATTAACTAGCATGCTTCCCTACATTTTTCCTATGTGCTCCTGATTCAGGCTTCCTGTGTTCCCAACCTCTTGCCCCATTTTGTGTAATTGTCTGTTCTCAGCATGCCATATGCTCACCTAGAATTAATTAACAAACTGAGTTGAGTCTGGGTAATATGAAGCTTTGTGACTGTGTTTCTACTTGCTGTTGTTTGCTGAACCTTTTTTAGAAAGTTTCCAAACTGTTTTTTACTCCTAATATGTTTTCACCTCTAAACTATTTTCACTCCTAAAAGTTTTACTTCTAAACTACTCTCACTTCTGAGCTGTTTTACTCTTGGAATGTTTTCTTAAAACTGTTTCCACTATTTCAGGCACTCCTACTCCTACTCTTAGAATACTCAGGACTCTGCCCCTCCAGTGTGTGTACTGCCTAGGAATCCATGAGATTCTTCCGAACTCTGGCACACTGGGGCTGGCCCTTCCACACTACACAAAAACGACTTCTCTTTAAAAGGAGCTTGGTGTGAGCATTGCCCGGGGTCCCTGAGGCGCTCGGGAACTTTGACACACCAGGATACCCTCTCTTGGACACTATGAGATATGGTACGTTGGACTGTTTGAAGCCCTGATTTTTCCAGGTTTACTTTGGGCCTATTCAGGCTCCCTATAGCATAACATTATTCATTTTGTAATTCATTTATTGTATGGTCTGTAATATATAATTCTTGTAAATAGATATGGGGGATATTAGTAAAAGAGAGGGATTTTTATATATTTTTGTGGGAAAATCGGGTAGAAATCATGCTCTTAGGACTATGATGCTTGTCTACTTTCATTATAAATCATGCTCTTAGGATTGTTTGGCATACTAGAAAACATGTTTGTAGGTGCATTATATCATTCGTTCTAAAACTTCTGCTTTCTAAATTTCTGCATACATCATGTCTATTTAGAAATCCTGTTATTAGGTTGCTATCAACTCTGTCTAATAATCACCATCATTTTTTTATGTGCATTAGAAACCATGCTAAGGACTTTTACTGCATTCGCCTAAATACCTTGCCTATATCGTGTAAAATCAGTAGCAACCATGTCCATAAGAATAAGTTTAAAAGCGGTCCGACACCTAGATATTATGTTATAGAGATAAATGCGTATAAAAAATTAGTTCTGCAATGTTCAGCACCTAGACATCATGCTCTTAGGATGCATTGAACCAAACTGCTTGTTTTAAATCGTCTATTAGTTTATTAAGACTCTGATTTCAATTAGATATCATGTTGTAGGACATCTCAGATCCACGCATAGGCAAGCCTGTAGGACAATTAAAATATTGAAAATCGTAAAACTATTTTGTGAACTGCCCAGATTCAATAGGCCCTAAAATCAGTAGGCAAACTGATTAGGTCTCCATTGCTTTGCTTTAACAAATCCTTCATATGTTCTGTTTTCATGTTCACCTAGAATCTTGCTATAGGAGTTTTTTTTTATATAAAAAAGAGTGTTTAAAATGCTGTTGTTTGAGACGTGCAATTGCTTGCTTATTTGTGGAGGTAAATGTGAGCCCCCTTAATTGTTCCTTTACCTGACAGTCCTACGTGTTTTAATTGTCTCTTAGATTTTCTCCTTTTAAGCACCTTAGGAAAGTCTAGAACTACCTTAATTAGAGGTCATAAACACCTCCAGGGCCATAAGTAAGGGACCTGTAATACACGCATAGTGTACGTTTAATTAGAATCGCTTCCATAACCACTAAGGGGAGGGTAATTGGGTAGTAAAGGATATGATGACTTGTGCGCTAATGCCACGTGTAACCCCTCTAATTGAGGAAGGTTTACCGGGTATTGCATAGATGTGATCCTATAGGCTAATAAACCTAGGAACTCCCTTGTCTTTTTTTAATAATCTATATGTGCTTAAAATGCTTTATTTGCTTAATTACTAATTCACAAAATGAGTTTGGCCGGAACCCACCGCTGTTGACCTCGAGGGGTGCATAAGACCTTCCCCTCAAGGTAATTTCAAGCCCTTACCCAATCTCTGGTAACGCAAATCGGTTTATAAGAGTTATTTGCAATAGGTGCCCTAACACAACTTAAATCCGTTAGGTAGCTACTCTTCAATTTCTAAACCCCTTTTCCAAAAGGAAATGAGTTTTCCCAAAGAATGTCGAAACCCTGACCCTGCTGAAAAGAGAAACAAAAAAGGGGGCGCGACAACATGGAGACTCTGTTGGGGATTTTAGGCTTTTACCATAATAAATTTGCTTTGTGAATTAGTATAAACATGCTTTACTTTGTTGATACATGTGCACCCTTTCCCTTTCCCTTTATGTGAACTTAACTGTTTTTTAAGCATTTACTTCCTTACTCGAAACTGATTTGTTTCTTTGTTTTCCTTCTTAATGTCTTTCAATTATAAATACTGTATTTTTTGCTTTTCTAACGTGCAAATACGTGACAACATGCTATTTACAGCCTCATAAATCATGCTCAACATCATATTCCTTTCGTGCATAATCAATCCTATTGCAACGCTTGATGAGTGGTTGCGCTCTTCCAATATATCACCTTTTAAATTCAGAAAGGCTTATTTGCGGTAAAACTAGTCGATCAGCGGTGCAGTCGACGGTTCCGTGTCTTTCCCCCTCAAGTTGTCTGCTTGATGGTACCAGTCTAGACCCCTATAATAACCTTACTCTTATTATAATTGTGCATGAATCATGGTCAAACCTAGCTGGGTTACTATGTTTTCCACATAATAACCCTTTAAGACAAGTCTTATCCAAAGTTCATCGGGGTTTCCATAATCTTAACGGACGCAACAACATTTTGTGCATTAATTTGGAGCACTAAATGCCAAGATGCTAATCATGAATGTATAAATAGCTTGATCAGGTGGGGGAAAAGGGCCTAAACTTCTTTGTTTTGCAGAAAATGAGGCACGAGGTCCCCAGATTCGGCATGGTCAACAACATACCACCACTTCTACTAGATTGGTGGGAAGATATTCCCTTGAGTGATAAGAAACATGTGAAGAAAATCCTAGGAAACTTGCCATCCCTACTGGACATTTAGCCTAATAACATGATAATTGAAGCTGGAACTTTATTCTGGACGGTGAGAGGGCCGTGTTTCGTTTTTGAGACATAGAAATGACCCCACTCCTAGAAGAAATAGGAGGATTCGTTGGACTGCCTTGGGACAACCCTGGGCTGTTGGTACCGGAAAATCGCACCGGTAAAGGGTTTCTAAAGATGATGGGTTTAAATAAGAACGATGACTTGGAATGCTCGAAGAAGTCTTATATACCTTTCGACTATTTGTACGAGATATACGATCATAGCAAGTCTTACCGTATGTTCCATGATGCGTTTTCCATCACTTCTCTGGGTCACATCCATCGTAGAACTTTTGTGTTCGCGATATGCTTCTTGGGTCTGATAGTGTTCCCAATGAAAAGGAAAATAATCCACTCTAGACTGGCTATGGTCACCAAGACCTTAATGGAGGGAATCGAGGGACATACATACATCATAATCCCTATTATCATAGCTGACATCTACTGGGCTTTGGATCGCTGCCAGAAAGGGTTCAAGCATTTCGAGGGTTGCAATTTGCTGCTACAATTGTGGTTATTGGAGCATCTCCAAAAGGGTCAATATCTACTGAAGTTTCCACGAAGGGCATGGAATGATCATATTTCCTTCCATCACCCTAAGCGGATGACTTATATTCCGGACTGGTTTGCTCAACCGAAAAATGCTAAGAAATGAGCAGAGTTCTTCGACAATTTGACTGAAGAGCAAGTCTAGTGGATGTTTGAATGGTTCCCTACTGACGAGTTCATCATCAGGTCCAAGGACGCTCCTCACTTAGTATTGATTAGGTTAAGGGGAATACACCCCTATGTTCTCATCAGGGTTGTGAGGCAAGCAGGCAAGAAACAGGTCATACCATGGGTTGCAAAGATGAGTCATTTCCGAGTGGATTTTCAGGATGACGACATCCCTTACAGGTGCCAGGATCAGCATATGTGGCACTGCAAGATCATTGTGAAGAAGAATACTATTGAGCCAGACAGGAATCATGCAGGGTGTGCACCCTTTTACCCAGCATGGTTGGAAGATAGCCTAGATGGGTCGTAGATGAGGATGCTGAGACCCAATTCAAATACAACACATTGCGCAAAAGGATTCATAACTCCGAAGCGGAACATCAGGAGATACACGAGACAAACATGAGACTGATCAGTGAATGGAAGGAAATAGCTATCACCTCCAAAAGAAGGTTAGAATATCCGGAGCAAGGTTTGATGGAGCTGGAGGGATAGATAATAAAGAGGATCGACGACTGCCAGAATGCTGAAGGAGGCGAGGGAGGACATCTAGCCAGAGCCTACTTACTGCTGGGGCTGCGTGAATTGGGGAACTTAATGGATGGAGCTAGGAGAACCAAGCCTGGGGACGGTCCTTCTGGGACCAAGTAGATTAGATTTGTTTGATTTTCTAAATGTAATAAGGCCAAGTGACAAGAGTGACTTATCTTTATTATCTTAGTGTCATTTTGGGATTCATCTATTTTTTATATTAATAAAATGAGCCATTTATTGGCATCTAAGTTCTCCAAATCAACTTGTCGCTAGGCCTACCTCGGGCACAACGAGGCTCCCAAATGAGGACGTGAATATGTGTTTAAATAATGCAAATACATTTCAAAACTCTTATTGACTTGGCTACCTTTTATGTATTTCTTTCTTTTTTTTGATTATTCCTAATCCCTAAAGGTTGGTTCCTGCATACTGGCATCATCAACTTATCACACAAGATCTAGGGGCCCTCCACCTTCTTCTCCTCCTAGTCCACCAAAAGGCAATAGAAAAGCAAAGATGGATGATTTGAACGGCACCAGAAAAGAAAACAATGCATATGTTGAACATGCATAAGCTTCTGATGGTCGGGGTACTCAGGCCCCAAATGATGTAGTTTCACGTCTTGAACAGAGAATACTGGAACTCCAGGGTGAGATCGAGCAGGTTCGGAATTTAGCAAACATAGCCTTCGTACTCAGTGTCCCAAACATCAACCATCCAAACGCCCAAAACCCCGCACCACCTCAAAACACACTCAAAAAGCGCCCACAAAATCCTCCTGCACCTCACCATTATACGACCCCACCAAAAAACCAAACTATCCCTCCACAATATCAGCAAAACACCTACCATACACCACAAAATACTCTACCAATCATTATTGAACCCCAGAACTCCAACAATGATCACCATTATACCCAAACTCCCGGTCACAAAAATAATCATATATATGTGGAGACCTTACCTCACTACACTCAACCCATATCCTATGCACCAGAATCTGTTGAGAAGGACATGCTCATTAAGAACCTGGCTAAGGAGCTCAAGAAGTTGACAAGTCGGTTTCAAGGCGTCGAAGTAGGCAAAGGGATAAAAGGTCTGAACTATGAAGACATATGCATACAACCAGATGTAGAACTGCCAGAGGGTTACAAACCTCCCAAATTCGAAATGTTTTATGGAATAGTTGATCCCAAGGTACATCTAAGGACTTATTCTGACAAGCTTGTAGGGGTCGGAAAGGATTAAAGGATCCGAATGACGCTTTTCATGAGGAGTCTTACAGGAGATGCTTTTTCCTGGTACATCAACCAGGATCCTAATAAATGGGCCAATTGGGTGAGTATGGCGTCTGATTTCATGGACAGATTCAGGTCTAATGCAGAGAATGCGCTAGATGTCTTCTACATTCAGAACTTAAAGAAGAAGTCCACTAAGACCTTCCACGAGTATGCTACTCGTTGGAGGTCAGAAGTAGCCAAAGTCAGGCCAATCTTGGACAAGGAACAGATGAACAAGTTCTTCGTCAGAGCACGGGATCCGCAGTACTATGAAATATTGATGGTTATTGAAAACCATAAGTTATACGATATCATCAAACTCGGAGAAAGTATCGAAGAGGGCATTAAAAGCGGTATGGTAACAAACTTTGAGACATTGCAGGCCACGAATAAAGCATTGCAATCGGGGGGGGTATATCGAAGATGAAGGATACGCTAACAGTGATAGTCGCCCAAGGACCCAAAACTCCACTTGTATATCAAACCTCCCCACTACATACCAAGCACTTCCACCCACATATCAATATCAACCCTTACCTCCCAAATATTCCCAACCAGCCACTGCTTATCACACCTATAATTCCCAACCATCTCATTTTCAGTCACCTCCAACTCGTCCGAACTACCCAAGACCTCGACCTAACTTTGACCGCAGACCACCCAAACAAAACTACCAGTGCTACCCATCGACCAACTGTATGAAAGGTTGAAGGCTGCTGGCTACATCACTTCTATCCCTGCTGTGGCCATGAAGAAATCATCCCAATGGGTCAACCCAAATAAAATAATTCCGACATGAAGGGGCACACCATTGACGAGTGTCGAACACTGAAGGATAAGATCCAGACCTTGATTGATAATAAGGTCATCCAGGCAAAGGAAGGTACACCCAACGTGCGCAACAACCCCCTCCCAGATCATAGGGGTGAAGGTATCAATGTGATAGAGACCGATGAGGAATGGGATCCCGAGGGATCAATTGGACTTATCAAATAGGGTAACGATCCCAAGAAACCCACAATCACACTTAATCCCATTATAGTGCAGATACAACTACAAGTGGAGGTTAAGGTAACTGCATCAGTTCCATTTGAAGTTGAGGTAGCACCACCCATAGCTACACATGTTCCATTCGAGGTTGAAGTAGCCACACCGTTCATGGTGACTATGTCAACCACACCGTTTTTCGATACCAAGGATGTACTCTGGGATTATGTGGTCGAAGCTAGAAGAAAAGGAAAGACCAAAATAGAAGAATCTGATGATGCGCAAGGGAATACCAGAACTGGAAGAGTCTATACACCAAATCATTTGGGAGAATCCAGTAAGCAGTCCTCTAATAGACCGCTCGTTATTGAAACAGGCCTGGATGACCTCTAAAGGAAAGTGCAAGCGAGGGAGTATTCGATAATCGATCATCTGAACAAGACTCCTGGTCAAATATCTATCCTATCTCTGCTACAAAATTCAGAAGCACACATGAATGCTCTCTTAAAAAGGTTGAGTGAAGCATACGTACCTAACAACATCACCGGCGGAGAAATGGCCAACATGGTGGGAGAGGTGCTGGAAAGCCACAAAATCACCTTCCACGAGGATGAGCTGCCACCCGAGGGTTTGAATCATAATAGGGCACTGCACATTACCGTGCAATGTGAGGATAATTTCATTGCCAGAGTTCTGATCAATGGGGGATACAGTCTCAATATTTGCCCGTTAACAACATTGAAGAGGTTGGGCAAAGGCATGTATGAGATACGAGAAGGGACCATGAATGTGAAGGCATTCGACGGGTCTTAGAGAGCTACCATTAGAGAGATCAATCTTTGTCTACAGATGGGGCCTACCTGGTTTGACGTCGAGTTCCATATGCTGGATATATTTGCATCGTACAATCTGTTATTGAGACGACCATGGATACACGTCGTTGGGGCTGTATCATCAACCTTGCATCAGACAGTGAAGTTCGAGTGGAACCACCAAGAAGTAATTATCCATGGAGACGAGAGCAACCCCATATACACCCGTCAGACCATCCCGGTGGTTCAAAATAGAAGAAGGCTAGGTGGAGACACTTATCATAATATCGAGCGGGTCAACGCAATTGACAAAGATAAGTGGTGGGATAGCAAGCATGATGAATTGGAGAGGGTATGAGCCTGGCAAGGGTCTTGGTAAAAATCTTCAGGGCATCACCAAGCCAAAACAACCGAAGCGCCATAGTACCACTTTTGGGTAGGGATATCAGTACACCTGGCAAGAATACAATGACTGGTCACCACCATGGCATGGCCCGTACTATCCACTTGAGAAGCCTATACCGCACCTGAGTCAGACTTTCCAGCATATCGACGTCATATAGGGATCAGAGGAGGAAGAAGCACTGGCAGCCTTGAGGAACATGTTCCTGGAAAATGATGACATGGGCTGTTGTGTAATTGTTGAGGAGGAGGAGGAGGAAGTCCCTACCATCCGAGCTGTGGAGAGAGGATCATTCCTCAAGAATTGGACTGTCAGACCATCCAGGGCCCGACGAGTCCCGGGGTAGAAAGGTTGAACAACATTATTTATTTTACTTTCTGAGAAAAAGAATGATTTCCCCTTTTGCATTTTGTTTTAAATAATATTTCCAATGTTCTAAAATGTTGTTTTAATTACTGAAAATTGCATCCGTTTGACTCTTTCAATGAATCGATGTTTATTATTACCATTTTCTCTCATATCTTTATCTATACAACATTACTATTTCCTGTCTCGATGAACCGACAACTATGACATGTAATGAGGCAACGCAAAAAAAGGGTAGTGATTCGGAAGAAGAAGATGTCATACTCGAGGAAATCGTCAGAGAAGTAGATTACTTTGAGAACAAGCCTAAGTCCAACCTGGACGAAACTGAAATAATCAACTTGAGAGATTCTGAAACTGTCAAGGAGACCCGCATCGGCATTAACTTGTCGCCGTCAGAAAAAGAAGAGTACACACAGTTCTTGTGGCCAAAAAGATACTAAGGGCGTTATTTCTGGATGACCATGGAGACAGAATGCATCTAGTATGTCCAAAAATGCTACCAATGTCAAGTACATGCAGATATGATAAAGGTGCCGCCGAATGAGCTCAATGCAACGAGCTCACCTTGGCCATTCGACGCCTGGGGAATGGATGTCATTGGTCAACTCGAGCCCACCGCCTCAAATAGGCATCGGATCATCTTGGTAGCTATTGATTACTTCAACAAATGGGTCAAATCATCATCTTACAAAGTAGTGACTAAGAAGGTTGTGGAAAATTTTGTCCGCGACCGGATTGTTTGTCGGTTCGGAGTTCTAGAGTCCATCATCACTGACAATGACGCCAATCTCAATAGTGACTTGATGAAGACCATGTGCGAGACTTTCAAAATCAAGCACAAGAATTCCACAGCATACAGACCTCAAATGAATAGAGCAAAGAAGCCGCCAACAAAAATATCAAGAAGATACTGAGGAAGATGGTAGAGAATCACAAACAGCGGCACAAGAAGTTACCATTCGGTTTACTAGGATACTGTACCACAGTCCGCACATCAACCGGGGCAACTCCCTATTTGCTGGTTTATGGTACTGAAGCTGTTATTCCCGCCGAAGTGGAGATTCCTTCCTTGAGGATCATACAAGAAGCTGAGCTCAGCGACGCAGAATGGATAAAGAGCCGTTATGAGCAGCTAGCCCTCACAGACGAAAAAAGGATGAATGTGGTATGTCATGGGAAACTTTATCAGAACAGGATGTACAGAGCCTTCAACAAAAGATTTAAGCCAAGACAGTTCACACCGGGGCAGTTGGTGTTGAAAAGGATCTTTCCACATCAAATTGAAGCCAAGGGGAAATTCTCTCCCAACTGGCAAGATCCTTACATGGTTCTTAGAGTATTGACAGGAGGAACCCTTATACTTGCAGAAATGGACGGAGAAGTTTGGCCAAAACCAATCAATTCATATGCATTCAAACGATACTATGTGTAACTATTTATGTTTTCGCAAATGATGTAAATTAGTTTACGCTCGACTTGATTCCCGTTTAAGAGGGGATACGTAGGCAGCCCTGTGGGTTTGGTCACAATTCAATAATTTTTTTTATTTTCCCCACCATCAGAAACTGGGGCAGAATTTTGAGGACGACCCTCAAAATTTTGGAGCAAGTTCAGCCAATCGCAGCATACACGACACTCATAAGTGTGTGTCCATATAACTGGGGCAGAATTTTGAGGACGACCCTCAAAATTTTGGAGCAAGTTCAGCCAATCGCAGCATACACGACACTCATAAGTGTGTGTCCATATAACTGGGGCAGAATTTTGAGGACGACCCTCAAAATTTTGGAGCAAGTTCAGCCAATCGCAGCATACACGACACTCATAAGTGTGTGTCCATATAACTGGGGCAGAATTTTGAGGAGGACCCTCAAAATTCTATAGCAGGAGAATTCACAATGTCTCGGATCATGTCACAGTCACTGGTTCATCTAACCAAATTCGAAAAAATATATTTTACTATGTCTTCAAAATCTATGCATGCTTACTTTTAGAATAACTCTGTTTAGCAAGCGCTACCTCCAAAGATTTGAAAAGGATCTTCATACCTAGCAAAGCAAGTCAAGCAAGCAAACGGAGGCACGAACCGACCTCCCCCTTACAAGACTCATGATTTTTCTTTGAATGCAGGAACAAGGAATATACACGCCTCGAAATCACAACCTTCATGGCAACCTCAATACTGAATCCACTCCCATCTAAAAAATAATCTTCTATTTTTTCAATTTGCATGGGACTAAGCCTTGTCCCAAATCATGCATGAGGCTAATCCATGCCTCCATATTTGTATAAGGCTAAGCTCTGCGTTCAATTTGCATGGGACTAAGCCCTATCCCAAATCTTGCATGAGGCTAAGCCTTGTCTCTCTATCTGCATAAGGCTAAGCTCTGCTTTCAAGTTGCATGGGACTAAGCCCTGTCCCAAATTTTGCATGAGGCTAAGACCTGCCTCCATATCTGCATAAGGCTAACCTCTGCCATCTATTTGCATGGGACTAAGCCTTGTCCCAAATCCTGCATGAGACGAAGCTTTGTCTCAACCTTGCATATGCATAAGGCTAAGCTCTGCCTTCAATTTGCATGGGACTAAGCCTTGTCCCGAATTTCTGCATGAGACTAAGCTTTGTCTCTATCTTGCATTAGGCTAACCCTTGCCTCCATATTTGCATAAGTCTAAGCACTGCCTTCTACTTGCATGGGACTAAGCCCTGTCCCAAGTCTTGCACGAGGATAAGCGCTACCTCCATATTTGCACAAGGCTAAGAATTGCCTTTTATTTTCACGAGACTAAGCCTTGCCTCAATCTTCGCATGGGACTAAACCCTGTCCTGAACCTTGCACGAGACTAGGCATTGTCTCCCCTGCACTATCTATTTTCTCTTATTTCGGGCTAAGCTCTACCCTCAACTTCATACAATACTAAGCCATGTCTTGTTGCTCTTGGCATCATATTGTTGCATCTCGTGGGATGAAATATCGCCAACTTACCCGAAGGCATCATAGTCTAAAGGCATCATCCTCATAGCCGTAAGACACCATGTCATGGCCTGAGGATCTATAAAACCTGCATATCATTATTCTAAGACGTCATGGTTCGAAGGCCCATTTTCATGGCCCGAGAACATCATCTCATGGCAAGCGAATCTCTCATTGAACAATGCATGGCCCGAGACATCATGGTCTATGGACGTCATCCTCGACCGTCGAAAGACAATTCTCATGGTCTGAAGGGAATCTGCATCATGTTTAAATTTATGCACAGATATATACGCTTGTGGCACGTCTTTTACTTGCAGGTTATCCGATGAGCAACTACTACCCCAACAGGAGCAATCCTGCTCCAATTCCTTCATACTATCTCAAACTTGACCGCAACCTTTTCGCCTATCCCAAAACCTTGTGTCCGTCCTTGTGATAACTTCATTGGTATATCCGTCAATGGATACAGAATTACACACGTCCTGATTCCTGTAAAACTAGGGATATGTAGGCAGCTCAAAAACCCGAGTGCGACCTAAGTCTCTCAAATCATCCTACTCGGTCAAAATTGGCTATCATATCTTTACCCGACAACTCTTTCATCCTTCCCAGGTAAAGAGGGGCAGTTGTTGATACCCAATTTTTCCCTATAATATTTTTAAAATGCATATATACCTTCAAAACAATGCATTAGCATCAACTGATATTTTTTCATAATTTTTGCATTTTATAAGGATTTTATTAATATCCCAATATTTTTATTATATAAATAAATACTAATTGCATCACAAATGATTTTATAACTTTTTATGACTTAATTTCACTATTTATCTTTATACTAAGCCTAACTATTCCACAAATAGCCACATTTACATTTTATGGGTTATAAATGTAATAACTTTGCAATTATAGTCCATGTATGCATTATTACATTAGTTTACCAGAAAATAGCTTTTTGTATTTTTAAAATGTTGAGTAATTATTTTAAATCATTTTTATGCATGAAAATCATTTTTATAATCTTCTAATTATTATTACAAATTATATTTACTAATTAATTGGGTATTTATCAAATAGCCCTTTTAATCCCATTTAATTTTCGGACCTAACCCATTACACCAGCCCAAAACCCCCAAGCCCAAATCTATACCTGCCCGACCCAATAACCCCGTTTAATTATGGCCGTTGATCTTTTAGATCAATGGTCCACAACATTTCTTACCATTTTAATCCAACAACCAACCCTAACCCCCCTCATTCTATCATTCCGCTGTCATCATCTCCCCTAATCTCTCCATTCTCTCTCAACCCAACCCAAACCCTAATCGCCATCACCGCCAAGAAGCTCCTGTCTATGGAGTTTCCGTGCAATCTCCGACCTTTATCAACCTTCTACACCTCCTGGTTGTTTGATTAAATGGATCCTTAGAAGAATCTCATGGAGATTCAACCCAATTCTTGCCTGAAACTTGTTTACTTGATTATCTAGGGCCACTCTCGTTTGTGAGTATTGGTTTGCTTCCATTTTTAGTTCGAATCCATAGTTTTTGACCGAGTTTCTTTTATCCCTACTTTTTTTTATTGCCCTAGTTTCACTACTATTCGAATTTGTTCAGATCTTTGTGGATCTAAAATGATTCAAGTATTATCGAGTGTTTCCCTTGAAAATCTTTTGTTTTAGTTAACTGCTTCGACTTTATTCACTCTTTCTGAAATTAGGGTTCTCCCTAAGTATTTTTCAAAAGGTTCTTTCTAATTTTTCAGTGTTTAGGCTAATTTTTTCTTTATTATCTTGACTGATTCTCGCGTATATGCTCTAGATGTTTCTGTCTGTTGCACTGGTTTTCTTCAATTTTCTCTCCGTTATTTATTTATTTCTGTCAACCCAATGTATTGACTGATTTTTATTTAGGGATTTGAACAATTTTCCCTGTTAAAATTAGTATTCTTTGGGTTTTTTACTTGATTGATTTCTAATAGGGATTCGAATGATTGTCCTATTAAAATCAGTATTTGCTGGGATTTTTACTTGTTTCCTTATTTGTGACCTTAACTAATTATACTTGCCTTAATTAGTTATCAGTACGGTTTGGGGATTTGACTGACTCCTTATATGGTATGATATTGATTTATTACCTTAGTTGAACCCTAGTTCTGACCGTTTACTGACTCTTCCCAGTTAGACGGGTCTTTTCCAGTTCTCTCTGTTGGAACTGATTCCATAATTAGCTGATTGATTTTAATTGATTGAGTTGTGGTTTCTTTTACCTTATTTGTTTTTCTCCCTAAGTGCTATATAGACACACTCTCATTCTTATTCTTAGAAGAACAACAGTTCAAACACACACACACACATACAAAACTTTATTCTGATCTCTCTACTACTTGTGTTCATTTCCTATCTAGCCGGCTGAATGCCAAGGCTAGACTGTTGAATCCTACCTACTTTACCTTCAATTTTTCTTCCTTAACTGGTATGTTTCTACTCCTAATGTCGTTCATTCTATTATGAAGTTCAAATCTATGTGCTCTTTGTTGCTCTATTTCTGTTAAGACCATGTCTCTAGTCTAATTACTTATTATGTACTTAATTCTGTATTCCTTCTTGCTTATTGCTTTGACCAGCATGTTTAAGTTTTACCCTTTCTTGTTTACTGCTTTGATCAGCATGTTTACTTCGGTATGAGTATTTGAATACTTCCTGTTTATTGCCTTCAACCAATATGTTTACTTTATGTTTAAGACTCTTGTCTTTCCTTCCTTGCAATTCCAACTAGTATTGCTATTTGTGTAATTGATTTGCTTCCTTCCTTGGTCTCAACTAACATAATCAGTTCTGTACCACTGCTTTTAATCAGCATGCTTGCTATTGTGTTTAAATTATGTGTCTTCTTCTCTCTTTCCCTAAGTTAGTATGCGTACCCTATCATTAAGTATGGTTGTTAGACTCAAGTAATTCAATATGTCCTGGTGAATGTTCTGAATGCTTATCTATCCGTGCCTGCTATATGTCCCTATTAACTAGCATGCTTCCCTACCTTCTTCCTATGTGCTCCTGATTCAGGCTTCCTGTGTTCCTAACCCCCTTCTCCCTTTTGTGTAATTGTCTGTTCTCAGCATGTCATATGCTCACCTAGAGTTAATTAACAAACTGAGTTGAATCTGGGCAATATGAAGCTTTGTGATTGTGTTTCTACTTGTTGTTGTATGCTGAACCTTTTTTTAGAATGATTCCAAACTGTTTTTTACTCCTAATATGTTTTCACCTCTAAAATATTTTCACTCCTAAAAGTTTTACTTCTAAACTACACTCACTTCTGAGCGGTTTTACTCCTGGAATGTTTTCCTAAAACTGTTTAAATATTTCAAGCACTCCTACTCCTACTCTTAGAATACTTTGGACTCTGCCCTTCCAGTGTGTGTACTACCTAGGAATCCATGAGATTCCTCCGAACTTTGGTACACTGGGGCTGGCCCTTCCACACTTCACAAAAATGACTTCTCTTTAAATAGATCTTGGTGTGAGCATTGCCCAGGGTCCCTGAGGCCCTTGGGAACTTTGACACACCAGGATACCCTCTCTCGGATACTATGAGATATGGTACATTGGACTGTTTGAAGGCCTGGTTTTTCCAGGTTTACTTTGGGCCTATTCAGGCTCCCTATAGCATATCATTATTCATTTTGTAATCCATTTATTGTATGGTCTGTAATATATAATTCTTGTAAACAAATATTGGAGATATTAGTAAGAAAGGAGGGATTTTTATATATTTTTGTGGGAAAACCGGGTAGAAATCATGCTCTTAGGATTAAGATGCTTGTCTACCTGCATTAGAAATCATGTTCTTAGGATTGTTTGGCATATTAGAAAATATGTTTGCAGGTGCATTATATCATTCGTCCTAAAATTTATGCTTTCTAAATTTCTGCATACATCATGTCTACTTTGAAATCCTGTCATTAGGTTGCTATCAACTTTGCCTAATAATCATGATCATTCTTTTATGTGCATTAGAAACCATGCTCAGGACGTTTTTTGCATTCGCCCAAATACCATGCCTATATCGTATAAAATTAGTAGCAGCCATGCCCATAAGAATAAGTTTAAAAGCGGTCCCGACACCTAGATATCATGTTATAGAGATAAATGCGTATAAAAAATTAGTTCTGTAATTTTCAGCACCTAGACAACATGCTCTTAGGACGCAATGAACCAAACTGCTTGTTTTAAATCGTCTATTTTATTTATTAAGACTCTGATTTCAATTAGATATCATGTTGTAGGACATCTCAGATCCACGCATAGGCAAGCCTTTAGGACACTTAAAATCTTGCAAATCGTAAAACTATGCTTTGCTTAACTATTTGTGAACTGCCCAGATTCAACATGCCCTAAAATCAGTAGGCAAACTGATTAGGTCTCCACTGCTTTTCTTTAACAAATGCTCCATATGTTCTATTTTCATGTTCACCTACATATCCTGCTATAGGAGATTTTATTTTCAAAAAAAGAGTGTTTAAAATGCTGATGTTTGAGACGTGCAATTGCTTGCTTATTTGTGGAGGTAAATGTGAGCCCCCTTAATTCTTCCTTTACCTGACAGTCCTACATGTTTTAATTGTCGCTTAGATTTTCGCCTTTTAAGCAACTTAGGAAAGTCTAGAACTGCCTTAATTAGAGGTCTGAAACACCTCCAGGGCCATAAGTAAGGGACAGGTAATGCACGCATAGAGTACGTTCAATTAGAATCGCTTTCATAACCACTAAGGGAAGGGTAATTGGGTAGTAAAGGATATGATGACCTGTGCGCTAATGTCACGTGTAACCCTTCTAATTGAGGAAGGTTTACCGGGTATTGTATAGATGTGATCCCATAGGCTAATAAACCTAGGAACTCCCTTGTTTTTTTTAATAATCTGTAAGTTCTTAAAATGCTTTACTTGCTTAATGACAAATTCACAAAATGAGTTTGGCGGGACCCACCGTTGTGGACCTTGAGAGGTGCCTAACACCTTCCCTTCAAGGTAATTTCAATCCCTTACCCAATGATACGCTCAAATTACACCTTAAAAATAGTGTAAAGCAGTCGAAGTCAAATATAATAACCCAACAAGGTTGGGGTCGAATCCCACAGGGAATAGGCGTGAAAAGATTACTTTGGTAGTGTGAATCTCAACTTAAATTGTATCTCTATTCCGTTAATGTAACAAGAATATAGGAATTGATTGTGTAATAATTTAATTGCAATAGTGACAAGTATGATTAATTAAAGTTGTAATTAATATGATTAACTAAACCAAGGTTGTGCCCTCTTCAATGAAGTGTAATGGTAATAGGTATTAATATAATATATTTCTAATGGAAGGTCCTTTAGATATGCAAATGATTTCTAAGTGACTACCCAATATTTTCCAATAGCTAGGTAATATTTCTTCTTTATGATTTTCCCAAATATAAAAGAGTTGCAATGAAGACTAATCAATTAATGCCAAATAAAACCCACTTATTCCTAAGCGATTCTAGTAAACAAGGTTTAAAGCCTTGAGTTTTTTATATTTACTCCTACCAATCCTAACTCACTTTTCCAAGAAAAGAAAGAATTAATGACACTTGTTAATGTTTGCAACCACTAAAAATAAATAAAGAATTATAAGTAAATAAATATCAACCAACCATTATATATATATTCAATGTTAAATACCCAATAACATAGCACCCATTTAGGGTCCACAACGTTAGTTGTAACGACCTGGCCGGTCGTTTTAAGAGTTAGCACTCCGATCCCCTGATAACTGTGTCTCCCATGTCTTATTATGCTAATGGAGCGAGTCGGGGAGTTAAGTGATGAAAATTGGAGTGTTTTCGGACATATAATCCTTTAAGGTAAGCTTTAACCTTAGAAATCGGACCGTAGAGGGAGTTGTGTGAAAACGGATCCGGAATGGAAATCTGTCGACTCCGTTAGCTCTGTTGAGTGATTTTGGGGTAGGGAGCGTATTCGAAATGTGTTTTCGAGGCCAGACGTAGATCAAGGATTGAATTGGCGAAAGTCAGAGTTTCGGCGATTTTGGTCGATAGGTGAGATTTTGATATCGGACTCGGAATGGAATTCCGAAAGCGACGGTAGGTCCGGAATGTCATTTATGACTTGTGTCCAATATCTGAGGTCATTAGGACGAGTTTAGACGTTGTTCGGCATCGGGGGTGAATTCTTGAAAATTTCTATGTTCTTAGGCTTGAATCTATGCATATTTTAGTATTTTGATGTTATGGGATGTGTTTTTAAGGCTTGAACAAGTTTGGATGGAGTATTGGGGTCAATTGGTGGTTTTGGTTGAGGTCCCAGGGGCCTCGGGGTCGTTTTGAATGCTTAACGGAAGAATTCGAAACTTGGCAAATTGCTAAACCAGGCTCCTTCTGGTGTTTTCGCACCTGCGATGGAATTCCCGCAGGTGCGAGCTCGCAGGAGCGGCCCCCTAGCCGCAGGTGCGAGGTTGGCCAGGCCTTCCCAGTCTCCGCAGGTGCGATTGTGTTTCTGTAGGTGTGGAGCCGCACCAGCGACAAAAGGACCGCAGGTTTGACCTCTATCCAGCTTAAGTGAAACCCGCACCTGCGATGCCTTTTCCGCAGGTGCGGTGAAAGGGACCGCATGTGCGGAAATCCCTGTTCATATTCCAAAAATCCGAGGGTTATGCTATTTCACCATTTTTGAGTTGTGGGAGCTCGGGAGATGTGATTTTTGAGGGACTTTTCACTTGGGTGTTCAAGGTAAGTTACTTCTAAACACCATAGCTTAATTTTCATGTTCCAAATCGTAATTCCCACCCCTTAAATTCGAGATTTTGAGTTGAAATTTGAAAAAATTTGAAGAAAACTTCCTAGACTGATTTTTGGGGTTTTGATTGGGTATTCGACCTCCGATTTGAGAGATTTTCATATGGTTAGACTCGTGAGTGAATAAGGGTTCAGAAAATATAAATTTTACCCGAATCCGAGACGTGGGCCCGAGGGGCGTTTTTGTCAAATTTTCTTATTTCGCGTTTTAGTTCCGAAATAATTAGTTATCTTGATTTTGTGAGTTTATATTTACATTATACCATCAAATTAAATAGATTTGGGCCACCCGGAGTTGGATACTTGTGGAAAGAGCATGATTATTGATTGATTTGCACAATCGAGGTAAGTGGCTTGCCTAACTCTGTGTTGGGGAATTTCTCTTAGGCATTTTTACTGGTTTTTGCTATAAAAACCCCGTGTACGTGAGGTGACGAGCACGTGCGCGGGATATTTTCACTGAAGTTCCATATCTCTTTCTACAAAATGCTTCCTTTTCAACTCTATTATTACTGTTATCATTTAAATTGCGTAATAACTTAAGATTTATCATGGTGAATAGATTTCCAACTTGTTTTTCCTCAAACCCTTAAACTACGTTATTTTGGAGATTTACTTTATATTACGTAGGCATACAGGGATTGCGGGCATAAACCTGAGTCTTTCCCTTATTCTGCATTGCATACAGGGATTGCGGGAATAGACTTGAGTCTTTCCCTCATACTGCATTGCATACATAGGGATTGCGGGCAGAGACCTGAGTC
>MDKH01090752.1:0-16861 GCA_005239495.1 Nicotiana undulata | reverse complement strand
TAATTTCCGACCGACTTCGGTCGGAAACGTCGGACGGAAAACACCTAAATTCTAGTAGTGTATCCTGGTATCAAAAAATTTGGTTGTTGGTAGATCATATATTCATATTAATATTCTAAGCATTTGATTCTTTTATTTTCCTTGCCTTTTGATTCTATAGTAAGACATTATGAAAAGAAATATGCATACTGCTAAAACAGTCTTTTGCCTACATTTTGTAGCAAAAGAATTCTATGCATTTTGTAGTAATTATAGTTGTTACCTGTACTGCTTAGCGTTTTCTTTAAGTTCCTTCAGATGATATAATCAAAAGGACTTTTTTTTGGGGGCAGTTAAACAATCCATCACAATGTTATCGTATTTGTGAATCTGATAAAATCAAAAATGATGTAGTGTCTCATAGAACCCCATTTTTCAAGGTATTTATCAATGCATTTCAAAAGTGATTAAAAATAAGTATTTTACCTGTTATGTTATCCAACTATTTAAGTCAAGTCTTCGGACCATGCATAAATCAGGATAATATTCAAGTCAACTTGGTCCATGTATGAGAGCAAATGGGGCACTTGAGGACTTTAAAATGCTTAAGGGGCATTATGCCAAATGAAGAAATAACTATAGAAATTATTAAGGAGCAGGCGTACTTTTTCCGGTGGATATGTTTCAGGTACATTTAGTTTGTCTCTAAAAAAATTTCTCATTGCTCTTGTTGGACTCACTAATACATTCAAAGATTAGAAGAGCATGTCTTAGTGTTTACTTCTTAGAATGATCTAAGATAATATATGTAAATTTGCTTATTACAACAACAACTATTACCCAGCAAAGTCCTACAAAGTGGGGTCTGGGGAGGGTAATGTGTACGCAGACCTATCGGGTAGGTAAATTTGCTTATTACTTTATAAAAAATCTAAAATTGTTGAGCCTATCAAGAAGCCCTAAAAGCCTTGGAGGGGAAACATTACCTTTTTTTGTTGTTCAAAAAGAAGGTCTAGAAAGGAAAACCCAAACAAAGAATTTATAACACAACTTCTTGTTCTTTACACTATTTGCTGCTTTGGCTGCTTTAAAATTTGCGAGGTGCATGGTTCTTTGGTTAATTTAACACATCGAGTCATTCAACCTGTACTTAAATTTCTTTTTTGTAAATCCCTCCCTGAAACTCTTTTATCTTGTATAGCGTATAACAATACTGAGCTGAAAAACTTTCTCTTTAGGAAGGCTAACAAACTCCTTTGGCTCTCAACTACTGCAGCTTACTATCGTGGTCGAACTTTTCATGGATATACATGACTAATATGATAAGCTATCAATAGAAAAGCAATAAAGAAGCACATCGAAATGTACTAGCTAGAGAAAATAAGAGATAGTAGAAAGTGTTGCCAGGAAATCTTTTGACCAAACATGAGAAGCTCATTATGTAAAGCAAGTTTATGGGTCATAGCATCTTCTCTAAGAGAACTTATGGGTCACAATTGGCTATCTTCATATAGCATTAGCCATAAAGAGTTAGTAGCAAGATATCGACACCATATGTAATTTACTGTGAATTATTCGTAATGCAATTAGTTTTTGCAAAATACCGAGTTATAAAAGCAAACTGCGCTGATCATTCATGTTTAAAGCATGCTTGCCTTTTAAACTTTAAATGTGTCATTTTGCAGCAGTTTCTCTTATTTCTGAAGTTTCTTGTGGCATTTACTGATGCTAAAGATATTTTACTATTAAAGATAGTTTTGCCATTGTTTCAGGATGTGGTTAGAGGCACTTTTTGTTGCTATTTCTGGATGCAGTTGAAGACACTTCTTCTGCTGCTATGATGTGATTAGACATACCTTTGTTGTTGTTGTGATATATGGTTAGGGTCACTTGCTGTTGTTTCTTGGATGCGATTAAAGCCATTCTTGCTGCTATTTTTTGGATAATTGAAGACAATTTGCAGTCATATTCTGGATGGTGTTGAAGTTACTTTTTTCCTGATGTGATATTAGGTTAGTTCACCTGTTTATTATCTTTCTATGGTACTCTCAAGTTCTTCTCATATTACTCTAATAACTCAATTCTTCGTGGTTTAATTAGCACGTCAATGCCCCTTGCGGAGTGAATGTTGAGATGCCAGAAAATACAACACTTCTACAGAACTTTGTGGTTTTTCCATTCTTCACTGTTATTTTTTCCGATTAGTTTCAGCTTATTCCTAAAATTCGTATGCTTAAACATAAATGTGACTCTAAAAATGTAAAAAAGAAGAGCTGTGAAGAGTTTTAAGTAAGCTCAAGTCATGTTGTATGAACTTTGTTGCATGGTATTTCTTTGCTTGAGTAATTTTAACTGTCTTCCTAGCATCTTGATCTTGGAGTTGTGGTACCATTTGTTTAGAGGCAAACATTACTTATAAATACTTTTCAAGTATGCTAAATTTCAACTTACTAAGTTTTTGAAATCAGAATACCACAAAATTGTGATTTTGATAAGTAGGTAAGGCTGAATTAGTGTACTGAGTTAGCCAATGTTATCGTTTCTGTCTCACTACTTACTGATGGTTGCTACCATTTTTGAAGTCAAATAGGAAAGAAAAAAGATTAGAAGGAAGATTATAAAAGCTAACTTTCTATGTTTTAGAATTCTGAATGAAGATTAATAAAGAAAATTTTAGTTCTTTTGAATAGATTTAGTGATTGAGAGAAGAAAACTAACATGGAAAAAAATAGATTATTCTTGCAGTACAGAGTGTTCTTTCGTGGATAAACGCGAACATGTATCCCCTTAAAAAATGATGTATATCCTGCAGTTAAAAGAATTCTAAACCTTTCTTTGCTCCTATAGAGAGTACAACATGAGGCAATTCCATGAAATAAAAATTATGAATGATAGACCGCAGAAGTATTGATAGGTTTAATGTGTGGAATTAGGGGAGAAAAAAGAAATAAAAAGAGAAAGATAAGGTGCTGAAGTTTGAGTTATAGAGAATTGAAGTAGGATGGAGAGAAATTATCTTGAGACACTCAGAAAAATCTAAAACTACTCTTCATTCTCAACATGACTAGATAGTAAATTGATACATATTCTTGAGATGACAGTAGTGGAAAGACCAAATCTTCATTCTCAACATGACTAGATAGTAAATTGATACATATTCTTGAGATAACAGTAGTGGAAAGATCAAATCACACTCGGTTGTTAGATATCATTTTAAATCAAATAAGAAGTTGAGTAGAACAACTTTATGCAGACACTCTCCTGCGTACTCTTGATTCAGTGATAGTCCTTTTTCTTTTCTTCCGCTTTCTTTCTTCATTTACTTGGAAAAAAAAACTAGTCCCCTTATATTGGTTATTGATATTTGATCATCACTTATACAGGTGCCATTATATTTTATCATGGACTGCGAACAGTGCCAGAAATGTTTCCAAGGGTGTTCAAACATGAAAGAACTAAAAGAAAATTCCCGACAAAAGGTGTTTAATATATATTTTATTCATCTAAAATCAGCATTTTACTTATATGCACAGTGCAATTTTTCGTAATATTTCAGTGAAGGGTGGTTAGTTGACCATCCTACGTAAAAGGTGGCTTCGCCCGCGACTGCGAAGAAGAAGACTAATCACAATGTTGTGAATGTATCACTTTTTGTCAAAATGTAAATAGCACCCATGGATGTAAAGAATGTGTCCCCAGACCACACCCTCTAGGAACATACTAAATTTGTTATTGTTGTTGGAGGTAAAGAATATATCACCTTGCAACGTAACTTTCAAGAATGGATATTGTTGTTCCTCTATCTATGTAAATAGATAACAGCCAGTAGTTAATATACAATGTCCTTTTTATCCAATTTGATAGTTATTTGCTTGCATTAATTCTTGTTATATGCAATTTTATATCAAAACCGATATCATCAAAATAAAAGTTCCGGCTTTTATATTATTGGGCATGTGCTGGCACAGGCCATCACCGTCTAGTTTAATTTAGACAAGAAAGTTTTACTCATGAATTTGGCTGTTAGAAAGCCCATTCAGAGGATGATAATGTGATGGGTAGAAAGTGGAGAAGGGAAGGAAGAAAAAGAAAATAAGAGAAATTAGAAGGGATAAAGTACTGAGCATGAGTAAAGAAGTTTGGAAAGTTGTCGAAGAAATATGTGCTGCCGAAAATCGTCACATTTTCTATTCAACTCTCATTTCCTTCTTTGTAATATACAATACTGGCATTTACGTTTTGTTCTAAAGCAATTTAAGAAAAGAATTGTTTACAAAACTATTTAAACAAAAGAATATATATGAATAATTAAAAGAATTTAGTCAAACTACGATATTTTTATGCTACAGAGAATTATTACAAAAGATTAAAACAAGAGAAACAAACAGTGTTTTAAAAGACGTTTTTGGGCGGGTCCTGGGGCGAGGAGCACTAAAAACGCTTCGAGGCGTCGATGTAGGGCGAAAGTCTCAAGAGAGGTACGCCCAACAATTCGGGGCGTACGGCTGGACGTTTTATTCGTTTTTTAATGAGGCGTAAGCCCCAGAGATTTTCTCAAATTAAAACAAATTTTGTTGAATAAGTCCATCATATAATACCCTAATTCTTAAAAGTTAGCTTGGTAATTACTCAAAAGTTTAAAAAAAAAGGAACCGAAATGTATTAAATTTAAAAATCAAGACCTTTTTTATTGATTGAAGCCCTAATTCATGGCCTTTCTAAATTCTTTATCTTGTCCGCTAGTCTGCTAATATCTTCCAAAAGCAACGAATATTCAATTTTTTTACAAATACAAAGCGAACTCCATTCTTCTTCATAGCAGCAAATTCAAAGTTCAAATTACGTATGCTTGTAAGTAGCGTATAATAGACTGTTTTGACTAGTTTTTTGTGGGGATGGAGCGCGCACGCGCCCACACATGCACACACACTCATATATATATATTATTTTATTTTATAAAATATTAACAATTTAATACCTATGGAGCTTAATATTGTAGACCTCAAGAAAAGTTAGTATTAATAAGTCAAATATGGAGGAAGGTTCTGAAATTATCCCTACGAAAATATTGTCAATTTTTTATTAGAAGCCGATAATCACAAGGAGATTAAGAATTTTAAAAGACAACCGCAAAAGTGGGCTTCAAATAGGTAAGTATTTGTTTTTGAAGTTAAAACTATGCACCGTGCTTTATGAATTTTTTGACATAATTATGATTTTCCTCATCCTAAACATACACACCAAGAAATATTTCACTACCAATGATTCGATCTTTTGGTATACTTGATCATTATACATTACTTAATAATGTTACTGTCACCACGTACTTTAGATGTAAAGGATATAGTTTCATGACATTGATCGAGAAATCTTATGCTCTTCATAAGTTCAAACAATATCTGCTCAATTTGACCTCAATAAATAGGTCAACAGTGATAACAATTCACGTTGATCATTCATAAGAAAGTTATAATTTTTTTATGTATAATATGTACTACAATTATTATTTAAATAATAAATCGACATACGCATACATTGTACGTGGAGCGAAGCTAGTACCCTTAGATGTACTCGCATTTAATCCAAAGAACAAAACATAAATGACCTCATTTTGAACTTCATTTGTCACCATAACGAAAACAAACAATATTAAAAAAAAATGCTGGTGGAACAACTCTTTTTCTTCTTTGTTTTCACTAGGTGGTGGTAGCCCAGGCTGTGCCCGGGCCCAAGGACCTTATTAATTTTTTATTTAACATAAAAGAACTTTTGTTTACAGGTCGTGAAACAACGCCGGAAGAAATCTATATACAATTTGAATCAAATTGTTTCAAAACTTAGAATACAAATTGATTAATTTTTAAGCTACATTAAAAGGTCAAATTGAAATGAAACTAATCAACAGTATACAATATGGATATCTAAATCAAGATGTAGTTCTTGTTGCTGCAATTCTACCAGCTCCCTCATAGTTTTCGCTTTCTTAGGAAGCAGAATGGCTTTGCCTTATGGCAAAGACAACAAGCTAATCTGGAAAATACAAAAGTAAAAAATGTCTTAGCACATGTGCGTAAATCATAATACAAATTATCAGAATGGAAAAAGCAGAACCTTCAGGAACATTCTAATATATTGTCTGTATTTTTCAGCAGAGTTTTTTTTCTTCCTTTTCTCTTGTTGGGCAAGAGGATAACTACATTATAATGTCGTAATCAAATAAAATAGATTTACCTATTTCAACTTCTAGGAACAATGGCTTCCTAGTTAGAAGATCAAAGCCATAAAAGAGAGAATGACATTGTAGCACAAAAATGAGAAAACTGGATGGTGAGCAAATATCATTCAAGAAAGAGCTTTAGATGAACTCTAGAGTTTAAATGTGATATGAAGCCACTCAAGAGTCGCCTTATCCCTCAATACATGACATCTATGAGTAGCAAAAAAGTAGACCAACTTCAATTAATCCTAGGCATAAAATATGAGCAAGCCAATTTGGGAGCCTCTTCTTCTTCGTTTCACTGTGATTTAAAGGACTGTTGGAGAGTCCAAGAAATGAACTCTTCTCGCATGAGTGGCAGCCACAGAACAGAAACAAGATGAGAGCGCACACACTTAGTTATATCCAAAGAGAGACATTTGAACCAACATGAGTTCATGCGGTTAGTTGATTAGAAAAACTAGAAAAATCTATTTTTCGTTACCAAGAACTAAGTGCTAACAAAACTTCCCGTGAGCAGAAAATATAAGAAGGTCCAGCATACAACAACAACAACCCAGTATAATCCCACAAGTGGGGTCTAGGGAGGGTAGTGTGTACGCAGACCTTACCCCTACCCTAGGGTAGAGAGGCTATTTCCAATATACCCTCGGTATCCTTCCTTCCAAGAACTCCCCACCTTGCTCTTGGGGTGACTCGAACTCACAACCTCTTGGTTGGAAGTGGAGGGTGCTCATCATCAGAGCAACCCACCTTGTCTAGAAGGTCCAGCATACCTGTAATAAATTCTCATCAAAGAGCCCAGAACATAAGGAATATTTCTCTGTTGCTATTTGTTAGGTAAAGTTTAACATAGTACAACGACCAATGATCATATTTGACATTCTAGCTTTATGATTTTAGCTTACATTTAAACTCTTAGAATAATTTTGGTAGAAATTATTATACTTAAAGAAAACATAATATAGATAGGTACAGAAAAGAACCGAATTGTTATCTTCCTTGACTTTGTATAAGGAAGATGTCAAGCCAATTTGTTATCATCCTCGGATGGTATGATTTGTAGAAGTGTAAAGGACCAACCAATATACATGATTTAGCCCACAGAATGTTTAGAGATAACATAGGACTTGACATGGATATATTTATAAAAAGAACTGAATTTACACATGAGAAGTAGTCTAATTATTTAAATGTTGCCTAAGAACAAATTCGCAAACAAAAATGTTGAAACAATAGATCATTTGTTTATGTTGTTAAGAGCTCATTCAATGTATTTTGCATAGTTCAGAGCTAAAAGAAAGAATTAACAAAATTAGATAGAAACTATTTACCAGAAGGTTAGTTAAGACTATGGCGAGCTTGACCAGCTCAGCGTCACAAGCTATATCCACATGGGCTGCACCCCCCGTAAGCACATGAAAGAGTTAGTCTTTAGTACAAGCAGTGAAATCAGTAGGCAGAAGTATAAACTACGATATTCACTATGATGACAGTGAATTGTAACAATTACAATTCCTAGTTAATCCTTGGCAAGAGTATTTTAGATTTTTAATTCTTCTAAAATTAAGTTTTCTATGAATATAGTACTTGCGCATAATTGTGATATTACAAACAAATAAAAACTATCTTCATAGTCAGGCATCGTGTTGGATCGTAATCAGTTCCCTATGGTGCAAATATGTTAAATCACCAGTTTAAATTTTTCAGAACAAAAGAGGTCAGAAGCGCCATATTCCAAGAATATTCATTCAGTCATTTGAGAGGTTCTTACTGGCACACTTGATATGGTTGGCTAACTCTTTTATATCTATGCAGTGATGCCATTCACAGGTAATCAAGATGAAAAATTCTGGCACAAAGTTAAAGAACCCAAAAGATTACTAAATATATTTGGCTGATTATACCAGATGAATATGATAATATTCCAAAAGTACTACATGATATAGAATAAAAAACATGAAGATTAAATAGTTCCTCATTCTTTTATCAAGTATATAATGGGAACTCAACTGTTAAATAAATGCAAGTACAACCAAATTTTGACATCTCACCTCATATTCCATCTAAAAGAGAAAAGTGAACAAAATCAACCTCATATGTGAATGCTAAGACACAATACATCCGGAAGTTATTGCCATAGCTCAATAACTAATTCCTACATGTGAATTAATAGCTTCAAGCTTTAAGTTGTTGTTTAATACATTTTTGAAAGCCAATTTTGAAATGTGATAGAACCTGTGGTAAATAGATAAGTAGAACTACGCGGTGTAGAGAGTTGTACATCTGTTGCACAAATAGGATTTAAATGAACAAACTAAGGAAATCCAGATTGTGCCATAGACAGATGGCCTGCACAATAAATAAAATGATGTCTTAGAAGAATCAAAGACTGAACCATAACTATCTGCTCCAAGAGATGGACTGACAAGGAGATGATTTTAGCATGAAAAAGAATATAGAAACTATCTTTGTTTGCAATTGATTGTAACCACAGTATATCAAGCAAATAAACTTGCACTGCAAAGACAAAGGCATAATATGTTCCCTATTTTCACTTTTAACACAAATGGAAGAGCTTAATCTCAATAAAACTTCACCGCAACAAAGATAGACAGTGTCAATCGCAATTGATTCAAAAAATACAATATATCAAGCAAAGAAGCTTCAACCGCAAGCACAAAAGCTCAATCGTGACAGCACATTCAATCCAAATATAATTAGATAGAGAAATTACCAATCGCAGCGGTTGAGAAGAAATGAATGAAATATGCACGGAGATCAGTGTTTAAATAGAAGGAGAAATTGCGGAGAAGAATTTTCATTTATTTGGAGTTTGGGGACATGCACATAAGTGGCCTCTCCGCTCTTGTCCATGTAATCCTCTATTTTTGACTCAATACCGTCTTCCTTATTGCTATCGGAGTTCACATCCACATTGGCTAATCAGCTTACTCACTTAACTTGTTGTTTCCTTTCTGCTTGGGCTTTTCTTGGTTTTTTTTAGTTTATTGTTGTTTTCTCTTAATCCACTTCTGCTGATAATATTGTCTTCGCACTTCTTGTTACCGTAACTTCCGAAACATCATAGTTGAAGCTTTTTTTGGTCAACCAAAGTAAATTGGGTTTAAGATCTCCCTAACAGAGTTCACAAATATTCAAAATTTCAGTCAGCCCTTTTTTCAAACACCTCTAATGCAAATCTTGCTGTATGTAAAATAACAAACTCCTATGCATTTTTACTGCAATTTGACAGAGTTAAAACAGGTGAAAATTAAGACTTAAACCAGGAAGAGAGAAAGCCTGAATGCGCAAATAGAGAGCATAAAAGATATGACCAAGTAGCTTAAAATTATAGATGAAGCAACTACTTTACCCAAGTTAAACAATTTTAACCCAGGAACACTCAATCAAAGCTCCAGTTTCACCTTCATCACTTCAAGATGCTACAGAACCTCCATTCAGAGGTCAACATAATTTTTGTTGAATGACTTAGTAGTAAGCAAATTTTTTTCTTAAAACCTAATCTTTAATAGGATATTGAATAAACAAAGAAACTGAAAGGATGAGAGTAGGAGATGTGTCTAACTAATATGCATGTCAAGTTCCCGACTAATAGAATACCTCAAATGTAGGATTCTCTCGTGTTTCATATTTTGACAGTGTTATAATAAAACTACATGATACTTTACTGAACTATCATTGTGCCACTATATTATTTAAAAATAACACAAAAGTACAAGTACTTTCCAATAGACAAAAGCAAAATGAACCAGAACCAAATGCAAAACTTGTATCCCGCTGGCCTGCACTAAAAATATTATCAGTTCTAAATACATGAGATGTACGAACTCTCTTGATTCCTTCCTTTACGATTTCAGATCCTATTGGCTAAGAGATGTTCAAGACCGCGTTGTTATTGCCATTTGAACATGTTAACCAAAGAAGAGCGTTCAGAGGAAAATCAAAGCCCCACTATTCAGGTAGTAGAAGAGCAATAGCCTTTAAATACCTCAACTTAAGAGTTATTAGTATTACTTATATTTTATATTTTAAGATGAAAAATATTATAGAATTAAATTTTCTTTCACCGGGCTATTATTGCTCATAGACTATATCACGTTGAGATTGCACAAATAACACATACTACTCAACAACATAAAAACAAAAGGAACAAGGGACACAGAAAAAATTTATAACTCTTCAAAGATAGAAAAAAATAAAAATATCTTACCTGAAAAATAACAAGGAAGAATATTCTATGGAGTTTATACTTCATTTTTGGCTCGATCATTTGCCGCGGCATTTAATCTGATTACAAATTAATATTGTTCAGTTCCTTTCAAATTATCCTGTTGCAAACATAAAAATTAAAAAAGTGAAAAGACTTAATACAAACTCGATTGTAGTTGCAATTTACTCTATAACATGACTGATATATTACATACGTGTAGCAATGGGTGGATACTTCATTCCTCACCAGGACTGCAAACCGGTGAAGTATAATTTTGAAGCAATGCAACATTTTATAATTCCCAATTTGTCCTAATAGACATTTGAAAAGATGCAAAGATACTACAGGAATAAATGTTATAGTGCTAATACTCGAACCTACAAAGATCTACATAAATGCATTATGTAAGTGTAAGTGGAGTAAACACTACCTATCGAAATTGAAACTGAATGTCCCAGAGATAATATATATAAAGACCGACATCCTAGATGGTAAGAAGATTGAGAGTTTCAAATTCTAAACTATTGAAACCAATTAAGAAACAGTAGTAGACTTGATACAACAAGGGGAAAAAACCAGTTTACTTTCAAGATGTATATTCTTTCTTGAAGAAGTTTGGAGAATCCCATCATTGCGAATACGAAAAAGAAAAACACTGAAGCTCCATGATATATGTTGATGATATTATATATTATCCATAGCCTACTATTTTGGTGTAACTATGTTTTTAGTCGTAGAAAATATATGGTCCATAACCTACAAAGCATTCTCTTGTAAGAAATTTGATTTATTGTTATTAAGTAAATCTTTAAATCAACTATGCCATGCCAATTACTTGCTCTTCATCAACAATTTCCATAGTTTTCTAATCCTTTTTCAGAGCAAAGTGTCAAATACATATAGAACATGTCAAAGAAAATTAAACACTCAATTCCACAATTTTCTATTTTAAGTTGATTGAGAATATAATTTCAGAGACTAATACAATGGATGAGCATAGTAGCACATCTATATATAACATAGCAGAAACTCACAAAACAGAGAAACATACCGAATATTTTCATGATCGGCATTGTCATAGAGGCTAGTACCAAAAAAATATAAATATGTGTTCAATCACTTATTCAGTAAACCCATCTTTAGAACCTTCTCCAGAAAATAAATAATTTCTCCTTTGCATTAGTTGGTTAAACAATATTGATCAAAATATCAAAGAGGATAGCGAAATCATATTCAAAATTTAATTTTTTTAAGAAAGAGACAATTTGTCTTTCAAATTTGAAAGCAAAATAAAACAAAAATAATGTATTCTCTTACCTTGAGAATTGCTTGAGATAGAGAGAATACTGTTGTTGCAAAAATAATGTGAGCAACCTAATCAAATTAGAAAAGCAAAAACACATACCCGAAGCAGAAGAACATATTGCATGTGATATAGAAATCTCAAAACACATACCAGCCAAGGTTCGTCAACAGAGATACGGGTTTGATTGCCGCTATGCCCAAAAAATATCATACCCCAGAATATCAGCATTGCCTTGACCATTGAAACCAATTTCACACATGCATGTAGAGAATCCAACAAAAAACAACCAAAAAGCTTAAGATGTTCATAATTTTATTTTGAAAAAACAGAGAAAAAGCAAAGGAGATACCCATTTCGCTTGATACCTCAAATATTCAGTAAAACAGTTTAATTGTGGATTGATTAGTTGGTAACAAAGACAAATTTTATAATGCATGTATAAATCCGGTACAATTACTGATATGCGTGTAAAAATTGAAGCAATTCAAAACAATACTGTAGAAAACTAACATATACTCACCAAATTATGCTATAAACAAAGAAAAGTTGCACAAATAACTCAGCAAACCAGAGAGCTCGCACCAAATTCAAATAGGACAAAGAGGGATAAACTATAAAAGATTTTACCAACAGATAACGCAAAAAGCAAGAAAGAAAGTGTTTTCCCCAAATCACGAGCTCACACTTGAAAGAATGAAGACCAAGAATTTGAGAAAAATTGAAACAAAAGCAATAGAAGCATAAGCACGAAGAACAGAGAATAGGGCTTTTGGTAATTGGCACGATTGTATCGACATAAGACCCAAGGTTTATCTAAATTTTGCAGCGATACCAAATTACTAAATTATCCATAAAGTTGATAATATTTTTGAAAATGCCCTTCGTCGTACACAACCCCCTTCACTTATTATATAATTAAATTAAAATAGAATTCTCGGAATAGGAATCGGCACACTTAGAGCCTGTTTGGATTGGATATAAGCTTTTAAATTATTTTATAATTTTTGAATAAAATAAAAACTGTCTTTAAACACTTATTTTTAAGCTAAAATAATAAAAATAAGCCAAATATCATAAACTAAAATTTACTAACATTTTGGGCTTAAATGTCACTTACAACAAGCCCATCCAAACGGGCTTTAACACAAATCATTGAAAAATACAAAGTAAACCAAAACTTGTTCACCTAATCTTACATTTATCATCGTCATCAATATTCTCGTTGCAACAAATCAAAGAGACAAAACTTGGAGAAAACCTTCAAAGGTAACACCACCACCATTTTCATCACCACGACCCAATTTAATCATGGCCTTAATATCATCATCATCCACTTTAAGCCCAGCCCAATTCAGATAACTCTTAAGATCCTCAACCCCAACTTTGCCATCACCATCTTTGTCCATCACCTTGAAAACATCCTCCATTACATTATTATTATTATTGTTATTATTCACCCCTAACGTTCCATTTCTTCTGCTTTTAGAACAGTCTAGAACCTTCTCGAATTCATCGAATTCCACGTACCCGTCTTCGTTGAAATCAGCCACCGTCATCATCGTACCAATCACGTCGTCATCGGGCTCGCCGGTGCCGCCGACGAATCCTCCGTAAAATGTTCGGAGATCGTCGCTGCTTATCTTTCCATCGCGGTCAACATCTAAAACATCGAATGCAGACCGGATATTCGGCTTTCCGGTGGCTTCAGAATGCAAAACGCTTCCCGTCGGACACATTCCCTGTGGTTTTTTCCGTTACTTGATGAATTAATAGGACCTGTTTGTAGATTGGGAAAATACAGGAAACGAAAAGTCTGTAGAGAATATAGGAGCAAAATGAGCGGCGAATTTATAGGAGGTCCTTGTAATCTTGGGAGACAAGTTTTTTTAATTTGGACTTGGACTATTAAGAATTATTTTATAATTATTGGGGGCAATTTGTAATATTTGAGACTTTTATGTGAACGAGTCGGTCTTACACGAGTATGATGTGCGTATGGGATGACATCACAATAGCAAGAATATGCTCATGTTTCTGGAGAGGGCCTCTTCAAAATCGATGGAAATTTCATTTTGAAAATTAATGGTTGGTGCATTTCCACATAGTACTAAGCTAGCCTTGGACCCATTATTTCCTTCCAATTTGCGTCCTCGCTTTTCTCTCTTAACAAATTTTAAATAAACTAGATTTAGTGTATGTGCTATGCGTTACGCACAAAAGAGTATATTTTAATTAGGTAGAATAATAACTAATTAAGCATAAATTGATGATTTGCTATACAATTTGGCACATGAAAGAATTTATATAGAGTATATTTATGTATAGGTAATAGACAAGAAAAATTTACCAAATAATAAAAACTTCTACCAAAATAGAAGTCACAAGTGCTCGTGGAGAATCTAATACAAGAAAATTTCCTAATCTAGACAATTTAATTACAAATAAAGTCATTTAATAAGAGTTGAAAGAAGTAGTGAAAGTTTAGGAAAAAAATTATTAACTCTTGCTTAATTTCAATAACAAAAGAAGTCATTTACTTATCGTAAAAGTAAAAAGAATTTAACCAAGTCCAATAGAAATAAAGTCATTTAATGAGAGTGAACGAAGTAGCGAAAGTTAGGAAAAAATTTTATTAATTTTCCTAGTGTAAGAAATACCAAAAAAAAAATTACCAAAATAATTAAGGCAAAATTTTAATAACAAATAGTTGAGGCAAAATTTACCAAACAATCTCGTGAGCCTTCCTGGATTGTTAATAACATGGGAATAATCAAATTAATTAAATGAATATTTCTAAATATTAATGAAATACTTAAATTACTATACTGTTCAATGTGAATTCTAAGTTTTAACGGGCAAAAAAGGCAAACGATATTTCTCTAAGTGCGTTTGTGCTTTTAATATAGTGTCTCTCTCTCTCTCTCTCTCTCTCTCTCTCTATATATATATATATATATATATATATATATATATATATATATTTCTTTTCTTTTCTATACATTAGAAGAGCAAGTCTTTGGACATGTCTGCTTCAGTTCTTTTCAACAAAACTTCTGGACAATTAGGTCATTTTACATGAACTTTACACGTGTCTTTTATGTATGAACTCAGATAATACGTGTAGGTTTTGAGCTATCCCACCTGTTCGCTTATGTCATATTACATACGGAGAAAAGGAAAATGGAGTAACTTTTCTGCTATTCTTCTCAGTTGCTCACATCTACTCACGGTGCTCTCAAATCTCTTCAACTTGGACGTAAGTTTGTTAACTTTTGAGATCAATTTTGTTGCTCTCTATGTGTTGTTTCTTCTTTTTTGTTCCAATTTGTTTCAACCCACATACAGTTATTTTTAGGGCAATTGTAGGATGACTAAACAATGGAGGTTTTTCTCGATTTCATGAAAATAAATTGAGTTAAACACGAATTTTGTTTATATTCAAGAGGATCTGAAAATTTTCGAGTTAGGGTTTTGAAGGATGATGTAACGACCCGACCGGTCGTTTTGAGCTCTAGCGTGTCGTTCAGCGATTGGAAGTCATGAACAGCTTCATTTTAGGTATATTGACTAGTGCGTATGGTCGGAATTGAAATTCAGAAAGATCGGAGTTGAATTGAAAGGAGAATATTCATTTTTGAAGCCTTAAGTTGGGAGAATCGACTCAGACTGGAATTTGGAGTAAACGACCTCGAAATCAGGATCTGAAGATTCCAGCAGGTTCGTATGATAATTTCAGACTTGGGTGTATGTCCGGATCGGGGTTTGGATAACCCGGGAGCGTTTCGGCGTATAATGTGGAAGTTAGCATCTTTGAAGGAATTTCCTAAGTTTGGCTTGAAGAGCATTTCAGAGATATTGACGTCTGTTTGGGATTTCCGAGTCTGGGAATATCTCCATATGGTGATTATGGAGTTGAGAGCACGATCGGAAGTGAATTCGAATGTCCGAAGGTCATTTTAAAGCCATTTGGCTAAAGATAGAAAATTGAAGGTTTTTGAAGAATCCGACCGGAAGTGGAAAATTTGATATCGGGGTCGGAATGCGATTTCGAAAGTTGGAGCAGGTCCGTAATGTTGAATACGACTTGTGTGCAAAATTTGGGGTCAATCGGATGTGATTTGACGGGTTTCGGCATCGGATGTGGAAGTCGATATTTCTTAAGTCTTAAAGATTTGGATTTGAGCGCGATTCGTGATTTCGGCATTGTTTGATGTGATTTGAGGGCTCGAGCAAGTCCGTGTTATGTTTTGGGACAGGTTGGTGTGATTGGCGGGGTCCCGGGGGCCTCGGGTGGATTCCGGGTGGTTAACAGATCAAAGTTGAAGTTGGGAAAAGGGCTGAAATTGATGTCATCTGGTGTGACCGCACCTGCGAGGCTTTGGCCGCAGGTGCGGAGCCGAAGGAGCGGCCTTGGTGCCGCAGGAGCGAAGGTGGCTAGGCTAGACTAGAACCGCAGGTGCGAGGGAATTTCCGCACCTGCGAAGGCGCAGGTGCGGCGTTTGGATCGCAGGTGCGAAGTTTGGCTGGAGTCGAGGAAGCCGCAGGTGCGGGAGATTGAGCGCACCTACGGAAGCGCAGGTGCGAGCAGAAGACCGCAGGTGCGGAAAACGACTTGGGCAGATTGTTTTAAAAATCGAGAATGGTTGGTCATTTCTTCATTTCTTCTTTGGTTTGGGCGATTTTGGAGGAGCTTCAAGAGAGGATTTTCGTCATGAATCACAAGGTAAGTAACTCCTTCATGTTTCTAAGTTAAATACAAGATTATTACATGGATTGAACATGAATTTTGGAAAAATATGGGGTTTTGGAGAAAACCTAGAAATTTGGTAAAAGTGGATTTTAGCCACGAGTTGAGCATGAATATTTGAGTAAATTGTATAATTGGACTAGTGAAGTTATGGGTAGAGTATATCTTCGAGAAATTTCGGAATCGGGGCACGTGGGCCCAAGGGCATTTTGGTCAATTCACTAACTTTGTGAGGGGGAATTGTCCCCCTAGGTGAACTAAATAAATATATGAAATTACTTGCGGGGGCTATGTACGCACGAGGTGACGGGAGTTCGTGCGTAGCTACAGTTATACCATGTCCGGGTAGTCTAGGACCCACTAGCATGCCTTAATTGT
>ML251431.1:56119-135619 GCA_005239495.1 Nicotiana undulata | reverse complement strand
AGTTTGCCCGTGACTTGTGAGACTATGTGAACCTAAGAGCTCTGATACCACTCTATCACGACCTGGACCGGTTTTGGGTCGTGACAATTACAATCTAAGCATATTTATGAAAAGTAAAGGAATGTCCTAGGTTTGTTTATAATATGGATCACATCAATGCAATACCCGGTATGACACTCCTCAAAGAGGGGCTACACGTGGTATTAGCGCACCGGTGAAGGTAACTAAAGCGCGTGTTGGTCACGACCTCTATTGCATTCTGTTACCCGTCCCTTTCCTATCATTCCCGGAGGAAATTAGGACTCATATCCTATAAGGGAGGTGCTAGGAAGACCCTTAGGTTTTAAAGGTGAAAATTACTAAGGCGACACATAATGAAAACACATAGGACTTCAACTAAGGGGAAAAGCATGGAAATCAGATAAAGGCTCAAGTATACCTCCACACATATTGCACATAAACAACATGTCTCATACATAATTAAGGTCTTAAATTCAGATTCTGATCGTAAGCATAATGTCTAAGTGATAATAGCAGAGTCAAATTACATAAGTCGGAGAGGAAGTCCTAATCAAGCTCGCCTACTGATTTTAACATGCTGACAGTTAAACATAATCACATAGATAGTTCTGGTTTTATTTTATGGCTGATTACCTAAGGTTTTCCTAGGTGTGTAGAATAATATGAAGCAGTTGTCCATCTTTATTGACAACTCTAGGTTCTTATACCTAATAGAATGCAACTCTAGGTGTTGCAGATACTCAGAGACTAAGTTGCTAGTTTGTTAGAACATGAAGACTGTTTTGTGTTTAGACTAAGTGTAGTTAGATGAGTGTCACCCTATAACATGTTGTCTAACACGGAATGATGCATATGCAGTCGCTAAGACATGATCTCTAAATGCACATAGAACCATAGCATTATGCACAGTTTCAGGAATAGCACAGGTGATAGTTTTTTTTAATGTTGTTTCCTAGAAACAATATCTCTAAGTGTGTAGTCATGATGAGACATGATTGCAATTTTGTTAACATTATTTATTCTAAGGCAGGATTTCTAAATGATATCTCAGAACAGGTAGACATGAGCAGAATATCATAATAGGCATTTTGTTGTTGTTAATTACCCTATAGACAGAATTTCTAAGCGTAATGAGATACTGAATACAATACCCATAAATCCTAAGTAACATGATATGCATGGCATGCTTGGCATGTTGTACCTAAACACGGTTACTATTGCGCATAGAGAAAAGTAAACCTAGAAATGTGATCTCTACCCTTAATTATACTACAACATGCATATCACCCACCCATTGCACTATCCAACCCCATACTTGTCTTTGCCAATACTTATTATAGGCCTCTGAATATGAATTACAATAACTAAAAGTAAGAAAAGAAGAAGTTAACTATAGGGAGCCTTCATAATAGGCCCAAGTCTCCAGGTCCTCAGTGTCATGTATTGTTTCACAACCTTTATCATAATCCGGGTGTGTCAGAGTTTCCTAAGGACCTCAAGGGCTCCCGGGCTTTCACGACCTGAAATCCCACCTTCAGGTAGTGACTGCGTCTAACGTTGAACCCGCTAGACAAGCCAACAGGTAAAATTACACTATCATCTTAATACAGAATTAATAGAAATAACTAGAAACAATTTATAATTTTTAACAACGAAAGTAGAAAGATTTCGAGACTAAGTGATAATACAGAATACGACCCGTTGCAACAATCCCAGAACATGGAGTCACTAACTCACGAACTGTCTGTAAGAGTGCTAAAGACAAAGTCTGACAAAAATAATACATGAATTGTCTCAAAAACTAGGAGATAAACAAGACAGGATAGGAAGAAAATAGGGATAGAGGGGACGCCAAGGCCCACGAACGTCTACGGGTCTGCCTCGGAATCAATGGGGTGGACTGAAGGATACTCCCTCTAACGGTGTCCATTGGGTCCGGCTGCAAATCTGCACAACAGAAAGAAGTGCAGGTGTAGCATCAGTACAAATGACCTCATGTACTGAGTAAGTGCCGAGCCTAACCTTGGCCGAAGTAGTGACGAGGCTAGACTTGACAACGATAATCTACCTGTACAGTTCTACAAGATATAGCACATACAAACGGAGAAATAACCAGATAAGCATGGGATACGAGAGCAGTTAATAGGGGTAACAAGTGAGAAATAAGAACGATTAATTAATACATAGGAGAAAGCAAGAGAGCAAATTAACAAGAAAGATAACGTAACAAGTATAAATGCGAGCAATGTATGTAATGGCACGGCATCACCCTTCGTACTTTTACTCTCTTCCTCACAATGCAATGTATCAAATAAGATAATATAAATCATGGCACGACATAACTCTTTGTGCTTTTACTCTCTTCCTCACAATGTAATGTATAATGTCAGGCAATATAAATCATGGCACGGCATTACCCTTCGTGCTTATAATCAATGTAAATCATGGCACGACATTAACCTTCGTGCTTATAATCGATGTAAATCTTGGCACAACATCACTCTTCGTGCTTTACACTCTTTCTCACTATGCAATGTATGGTGTGATCAATGTATATCATGGCCCGGCATCACCCTTCGTGCTTTACACTCTTCCTCACCAAAACAATGACAAATATCAATTGTAAGCAATGCAGCATAGTGGAAATATAGTTCAAAATCACCCGGCAAGGGGAGAGCATCAATCAATATCACAACAATTGCCCGGCAAGGGTCTCAGCTATAACCAATCTCTTCAATATGCATATCGTTAACAAATGGGTTCCCAACCAAACCAATACATCATGAGTTCATCATCCATGTCTTCCAACAACAAACAACTCCCAAGTAGAAACATTTTCATAACATAATGAATCAGGGAAGTAGCAACAAGGTTTCTATCAGAAATAAACTCACGGGCATGCTTGACACACAATGCATAGTTACTCGCCACCTCACGTATGCATTGAACATTATAAACACATAGCACATAGCACATAGCACACAATACCTATTCCCTCCCAAAAGTTAGGCAAGACACTTACTTCGGGTCCAAAAATAGAAATCAAGCCTCTAAAACCGCCTTTCCTTTAGAATCCGACTCCGAAACGATAATATCTAGGCATAATTCACTCAATAATATCAATAATAACTCATTAACACAATCCCATAGCCTAATATACAATTCCTAGAATTCTTCCAAAAATACAAAAATTCGACCCCGGGCCCGCTTGGTCCAAACACGAGGCTCGGACAAAAACTCGATCACCCATACCCCCACGAGTTAGAATATATGTTTTGAAATCCAACCTTAAATTGAGGTTGAATTACCCAAAATTCCCAAAAACCTAACTCTACCCAAAACCCCTAATTCCTACTTTGATTTTAGGATTTTAGGCCTAGATTCTAGTGATTAGAGAAGAGAAGTGGAAGAAATTGGTGTTAGAGACACTTACCTAAAAGGTTATGGAGGTAGCATAGCTTGGGGGTCGTCAATGGGGTCTTGGAGAAGAAGGAATTGATGAAGAAGTGGAAATCCCGGAATAACATTATGTTTTGACTTAAGGAAATAACTGGGCGATTTTGTTCTCTGCGATCGCGGAAGAAGGGTTGCGATCGCAGAGCTATAGGAATCCCTACTATGCGACCGCAGACGGAAGGCTGCGATCGCGGAAGGTCAACTCCACAGACCTCTGTGATCGCAGAGGAAAAAGGCGCGACCGCAGAGAAGAACCACCTAGCCCCCACCCAAATCCCCTGGTACACTACACGATCGCGAAGAAGGAATGAGATCGTAGAACATGTGGGCTCCCTACACTGCGATCGCGGACCCACCCATGTGATCGCCGAGGACATTAGACCCCCTCCCCTCACTCAACTCTATGCGATCGCGGAGCTAGACCTGCGATCGCACTGGACAACACCAGACACTAGATATGGACTTCTACACCAGAAATTCTAGGTCCTATTCCACCCCGTTAGCTACCCTAAACTCACCCGAGCCCTCGGGACTCAAAACCGAAATTACACACAACTCTCAAATCATCCTACGGACTTATTCAAGCTTTTAAATCACCAAAATATCATCAAAATCAATGGATTAAACCCCAAAACTCATAGAATTTTCTTAACATTTCATAAGACTTAATTATTCCAATTTTGATCCGAATCACATCATTTCAAGTCCGTTTTACACTAAATTTCACAGATAAGTCACATTACATATATTAAGCATGTTCCGGGCTCCAAAACCATAATACGGGTCCGGTAACACGGTTTTCACATAAATATTCATTTTAAAAAACCTTTATATTTATCGAAAACAATTTTCTTTAAAAATTTATTTCTCGGGCTAGGGACCTCGAAATTTGATTCCGGGCATATTCCCAAGTCCTTTATTTTTCTACGGACCTCCGGGACTGTCGAATCACGGGTCCAGGTCCGTTTACCAAAAATGTTGACCAAAGTCAACTTTAATCAATTAATTATTAGAAATTCCATTTTTCATCAAGTTTTCACATAAAAGCTTCCCGGGTACATGCCCGGGCTGCGCACACATATCGAGGTGAGATTAATAGAGGCTTTCGGGGCCTCGGAACACAGATTTAGCTAAATGAACATAGGATGCCCTTTTGGGTCATCAAAATCTCCACCTCTAAAACAAACATTCGTCCTCGAACGGACATAGAAAGGTACCTGAGTCTGGGAAAAGATGGGGATAACAGCTCCGCATATCGGACTCGGACTCCCAAGTAGCTGCCTCGGCAGGCTGACCTATCCACTAAACACGAACTGAAAGATAACTCTTCGATCTCAACTGACGAACCTGCCTAGCTAATATGGCTACTGGCTCCTCCTCATAAGTCAGATGGATCTGCAATGTACCTCCGGAGCATAGATACATGAAACACTGGATGCACGACTGATAAATGCGGTGGCAAGGCAAGTCTGTAGGCCACCTCTCCTACCTTATCCAAAATCTCAAATGTGCCAATGTACCTAGGGCTCAACTTGCGCCTCGTCCCGAACCTCATCATGCCCTTCATAAGCGATACTCTAAGAAACACTTGATTTCCTATCATGAAAGCCAAATCTCGAACTAGGCGATCCACATAACTCTTTTGCCTGGACTGAGCTGTACGAAGCCTATCCTGAATAATCTTCAACTTGTCCAAGGCATCCTGGACTAACTCATAACCCAACAATCTAGCCTCTCCCGGCTCAAACCATCCAATTGGAGACCGGCACCGTCTACCATACAATGCCTCATACGGAGCCATCTGAATGCTTGACTGATAGCTAATGTTGTAGGCAAACCTCGCTAAAGGCAAGAACTGGTCCCATGAACCACCAAAATCAATAACACAGGCCCGCAACATATCCTCCAAAATCTGAATGGTACGCTCGGACTGCCTATCCGTCTGAGGATGAAATGATGTACTTAAATCAATCTGTTTGCCCAACTCTCGTTGAAATACTCTCCAGAAATAGGGGGTAAACTGAGTACGTCGCTCTGATATAATGGATATGGGCACCCCATGCAATCTAACAATTTCTCGCATGTAAATCTTTGCCAACTTCTCTACTGAATACGACACTGATACTGGAATGAAATGTGCTGACTTGGTCAGCCTAACCACAACAACCCAAACTGCATCAATCATCCTCTGAGTCCGTGGGAGTCCAACTACCAAGTTCATGATGATACGCTCCCACTTCCACTTAGGAAGCTAAATATGTTGCATAAACCCACCCGGTCTCTGGTGCTCGTACTTCACCTGCTGACAGTTCAAGCACCGAGCTACATAAGCTACAATATCCTTCTTCATTCTACGCCACCAATAATGTTGCCGCAAGTCCTGGTACATCTTTGCGGCGACCGGATCAATGGAATACCGGGAACTATGGGCCTCCTGAAGTATCAACTCACGAATGCCATCAATATCAGGCACACAAATACGGCCCTGCATCCTCAGAACTCCCTCATCATCCACTGTGACCTGCTTGGCACCTCCGCACCAAACCATATCTCTAAGAGTGCATAAGTAACGGTCATCATACTGCCTGGCCCGAATACGATCATACGAGGAAGAACGGGCTACGGTATAGGCCAAATACACTGCCGGTCTCAGAAACCTCTAATCTCACAAATCGGTTGGCTAAAGCCTTAAAATCCAACGCAAGACGTCTCTCCCCGAGTGATAAATAAGCTAGACTGCCCATACTGGCTGACTTTCGGCTCAAAGCATCGCCACCACATTGGCCTTCCCCGGATGATAAAGAATGGTCATATCATAGTCCTTCAGCAACTCTAACCATCTCCTCTACCTCATGTTCAACTCGTTTTGTCTGAATAGATACTACAAGCTCTTATGGTCCGTGAACACCTCACATGGCACTCCGTACAGATAGTGCCTTCTTCAAAGCATGAACAATGGCTGCAAGCTCCAAATTATGGACTGGATAGTTCTTCTCATGAATATTCAACTGACGAGAAGCACATGTTATAACCTTCCCATCCTGCATCAACCCTGCACCAAGCCCAACCCGTGAAGCATCACAATACACGGTATACGGTCCTGAACCTGAGTGCAATACTAACACTGGTGCCGTGGTCAAGGCTGTCTTGAGCTTCTGAAAGCTCGCCTCGCACTCATCCAACCACCTGAACTGGGCACCATTCTGAGTCAACCTGGTCATTGGGGCTGCAATCGATGAAAAGCCTTCCACAAATCGGCGATAATAACCTGTTAGGCCTAAGAAATTTCTAATATTTATAGCTGAAGTGAGCCTAGGTAAATCTCTAACTTTTGAAACCTTCTTGGGATCCACCTAAATCCCCTTTACCGACACAACGTGGCCCAAAAATGCCACAGAACTCAACCAGAACTTGCACTTAGAAAACTTGGCGTACAACTGCCTATCCCTCAGAGTCTGGAGGACAACCCGAAGATGCTGGTCATGTTCCTCTCACTACAGGAATATATCAAGATATGATCAATAAGAACAATCACGAACGAGTCCAAATAAGGCATAAACACCTGATTCATCAACTCCATGAAAGAAGCGGGGGCATTCGTCAACCCAAATGACATAACCAAAAACTCATAATGCCCATAACGAGTGCGAAAGGTCGTCTTATGAACATCCGACGCCCTGATCCTCAGTTGATGGTAACCAAATCTTGAGTCTATCTTGGAAAACATTGTAGTACCCTGAAGCTGATCAATTAAGTCATCAATCCTCGGCAAAGGATACTTATTCCTAATAGTAACCTCATTTAACTGCTGGTAGTCAGTACACATCCTCATCGAGCCATCTTGTTTCTTGACAAACAACACTAGAGCACCCCAAGGAGAAACACTATGCCTAATGAAGCCTTTATCCAACAAATCCTGCAACTACTCTTTTAATTCCTTCAACTCTGCTGATATCGAGATATGATACTTGAAGACCTCGCAATTATCCAAAATAACGTGTCACATCTAACGACACTTGGGCGGGCACCTATCTTGCAGGTTAGGCTCCATAATTGGCACGAATTGGCGAATTACGCACAGATAGTTAATTGGTTTATTCAGTTATTTATTTACCTATTAATATTATTATTATTACTCTTATTTTGTACATAATTAATAAGTTTAACAAGAATGCCTCCCTATCCGTACTAAAGTAAGGAAAGAAAACAAAACAAAAATTTAATTCACAAGGGATAATTTTAAACACAAGAATTTCCATCACAAGGGTCTCGTCTTTTACATAGCTTCCACCGCGGCTCGTAGCCCGAGTAAAACACACCAAATCATAATGACACGCAAGGATCTTGTCCTCAATCCTGAATCACAAGCAATATGCATATCGTGCCAATCGAAACATTCCATTTCCTTCATTTAAATATTTCCCATTAAGCAAAATTTTAACACGTAATTGTAAACACAGTTATCCCCATAGAATTTCTCAATACAAGTATTCACATAAGTAGATTTTTAGAGTTACGAAGCTCACCCGAAAGTGGGGCATATTAAGAGAATTTTATTAGATATGCATAACCGAATTAAGTTCAGAAAATCAATACTTATATTAATTAGAGATTGTCTTTTTAATGAAACAATTTAATGTAACGACCTCATCCATATCATAGAAAATATATCAACAGACTGGGTCTCCCCCTCTAGGAATCTAACCTCCACTTTCAACATTACGACTCCTTTTTCCCTAGGTGGTCATGTAGTTGAGTTGTAGCTGCAATGGGGCACGTAGCCTGAGTGCTCTGATAAAATATGACTCTCCCAAGTCTAGGGCAATTTCTACCACAAGCCGACTTAAAGTATCATCCTGCCCTGAGTCGTCCAAAATTTACCATCATTTTTGAGTCTTTTAATTAGTCTGGGGACTCGCCCTCTAGCTATACGAACATACGTAGGAGTATGACGGGTTAACTTATCGAACCTGATGGCATATTCTGATACCGTCTTATGACCCGACACAGCCGTGACTTCAACGATGAGTAGACTTTTGTAGACTTCAAGTTGTTTGAATAACTCCTTTGGTACTGAGGTATAGGGTTATTAAGGAGGTAGACGTACCGAAACTCCCAGCTTTATCTATTGCAAAATCCCCGGCCTTATACATTCCAAACCAAAACCGATATGACACGTGGCCTCGCAATCTATTCCTTGACAATGGATTTCAACACGTGGCACAAGTCATAGGTCACAATACCTGATAATCCACGATGTTAAACTTTATAACTCATATAATTCAACTCCGTTGCTTTACACTTATTCCCATGGTGTGCAATACTTCCTGGAAGCGAAACGGAAAATCATGTGATTCTTCAAAAGATATACAACTGACATGGAGTGGAACTTGTTTGGTAACTTGCCCAACCTCAATAAACGGACTAGTGCCTCCTGCAACCATGGAGTAGCTATAAATCCTTACGGAATCTGATCTAGTCCACGTATACTGACTGAGCTAGAACCTCTGCATCTAGATCCATTTGAGATTGTACAATAAGTGCTGATGTCCGAGCTTTAGACTGCACTCTGCTTCTGTCTCTTCACTTGATTGTAGCTTCCATTGGGGCTTCATCTCTTGTCCGGTCGTAGACGCTTCGCGTATTGTCGTGAGTAGTGAGAGGACAAGAGTAGGCAAGGTAAATCATCAATGATAGAATAAATTCGCATGATGGAGATGAAGAAACGTTGAGTCATTCCAAACTTTGCAGCCTCTGGGGGATAAATACAGACATCTCCGTACCGATCCCTCAGACTCTACCAAGTTTGTCCGTGAGTAGTGAGACCTGAGCAACCTAGAGCTCTGATACCAACTTGTCACGACCCGAAATCCCACCTTCAGGCCGTGACTACGTCTAACGTTGAACCCGCTAGACAAGGAAGCATGTAAAATTACAGTATCATCTTAATACGGAATTTAACAGAAATAACTAGAAAGAATTTATAATTTTTAACAACGAAAGTAGATAGATTTCGAGACTAAGTGATAATACAGAATACGACCCATTGCAACAATCCCAGAACCCTGAGTCACTAACTCACGAACTGTCTATAAGAGTGCTAAATACAAAGTCTGAAGAAAATAATACATGAACTGTCTCAGAAACTAGGAGATAAACAAGACAGGATAGGAAAAACATAGGGATAGAGGGAACGCCAAGGCCCACAAACGTCTGCGGGTCTGGCTTGGAATCTCCGGGGTGGACTGAAGGATACTCTCTCTAACGGTGTCCACTGAGTCGGGCTGCGGGATCTGCACAATATAAATAAGTGCAGGTGTAGCCTCAGTACAACCGACCCCATGTACTGAGTAAGTGCCGAGCCTAACCTCGGCCGAAGTAGTGACGAGGCTAGACTTGACAACGATAATCTACCTGTACAGTTCTACAAGATATAGCACAGACAAACGCAAAAATAACCAGACAATCATGGGATACGGGAGCAGTTAATGGGGGTAACAAGTGGGAAATAAGAACGATTAATTAAAACATAGGAGAAAGCAAGAGAGCAAATAAACAAGAATGCTAATGTAACAAGTATAAATGCGAGCAATGTATGTAATGGCATGGAATCACCCTTCGTGTTTTTACTCTCTTCCTCACAATGCGATGTATGATATAAGATAATATAAATCATGGCACGACATCACCCTTCGTGCTTTAACTCTCTTCCTCACAATGCAATGTATAATGTGAGGCAATATAAATCATGGAACGGCATTACCCTTCGTGCTTATAATCAATGTAAATCATGGCACGACATCACCCTTCGTGCTTTACACTCTTTCTCACTTTGCAATGTATGGTGTGATCAATGTATATCATGGCACGACATCACCCTTCGTGCTTTACACTCTTTCTCACTTTGCAATGTATGGTGTGATCAATGTATATCATGGCACGACATCACACTTCATGCTTTACACTCTTCCTCACATAAATAATGACAAATATCAATGGTAAGGAATGCAGCATAGTGGAAATATAGTTCAAAATCACCCGGCAAGGGGAAAACATCAATCAATATCACAACAATTGCCCGACAAGGGTCTTAGCTATAACCAATCTCTTCAATATACATATCTTTAACAAATGGATTCCCAACCGAACGAATACATCATGAGTTCATCAACCAAGTCTTCCAAAAACAAACAACTCCCAAGTAGAGACATTTTTATAACATAATGAATCAGGGAAGTAGCAACAAGGTTTCAATCAGAAAAAGATTCACGGGCATGCTTGACACACAATGCATAGGTACTCGTCACCTCACCTATGCATTGAACATGATAAACACATAGCACATACCACACAATACTTATTCCCTCGCCAAAGTTAGGCAAGACACTTACTTCGGGTCCAAAAATAGCAATCAAGCCTCTAATACCACCTTTCCTTTAAAATCCGACTCCGAAACGATAATATCAAGGCATAATTAACTCAATAATATCAATAATGACTCATTAACACAATCCCATAGCCTAATATACAATTCCTAGCCTTCTTCCAAAAATACCAAAATTCGACCCCGGGCCCGCTTGGTCAAAACACGAGGCTCGGACCAAAACTCGATCACACATACCCCCACGAGTTAGAATATATAATTTGTTTTGAAATCAAACCTCAAATTGAGGTTCAATTACCCAAAATTCCCAAAAACCTAACTCTACCCAAAACCCCTAATTCCTACTTTGATTTTAGGATTGTAGGCCTAAATTCTAGTGATTAGGGAAGAGAAGTGGAAGAAATTGGTGTTAGAGACACTTACCCAAAAGGTTATGGAGGTAAACTAGCCTGGGCGCTCATCAATGGGGTCTTGGAGAAGAAGCAGTTGATGAAGAAGTGGAAATCCCGAAATAACATTCTGTTTTGACTTAAGGAAATAACTGGGCGATTTTGTTCTCTGCGATCACGGAAGAAGGGCTGCGATCGTAGAGCTATAGGAATCCATACTATGCGACCGCAGACAGAAGATTGCGATCGCGGAAGGTTAACTCCACAGACCTCTGCGATCGCGGAAGAAAAAGGCGCGACCGCAGAGAAGAACCACCTAGCCCCCACCCAGTTCCCCTGGTACACTACGCGATCGCGAAGAAGGAATGAGATCGCAGAACATCTAGTCTCCCTACACTGCAATCCCAGACCCACCCACGCGATTGCAGAGGATATTAGACCCCCTCCCCTTACTCAACTCTATGCGATCGCGGAGCTAGACCTGCGATCGCACTGAACAACACCAGACACCAGATATGGACTTCTACACCAGAAATTCTAGGTCTTTTTCCACCCCGTTAGCTACCCGAAACTTACCCGAGCCCTCGAGACTCCAAACCGAAAACACACACGACTCTCAAATCATCCTACAGATTTATTCAAGCTTTTAAATCACCAAAATATCATCAAAATCAATGGATTAAACCCCAAAACTCATAGAATTTTCTTAAAATTTCATAAGGCTTAATTATTCAAATTTTGATATGAATCACGTCATTTCATGTCCATTTTACACCAAATTTCACAGATTAGCCACATAACATATATTAGGCATGTTCCGGGCTCAGGAACCATAATACGGGTCCGGTAACACGGTTTTCACATAAATATTCATTTTTAAAAACCTTTATATTTATCGAAAAAACAATTTCTTTAAAAAATCATTTCTCGGGCTTGGGACGTCGGAATTTGATTTCGGGCATATGCCCAAGTCCCATATTTTTCTACGGACCCTCCAGAACCGTCGAATCACGGGTCCGGGTCTGTTTACCAAAAATGTTGACCAAAGTCAACTTTAATCAATTAATTTTTAGAAACCATTTTTCATCAAGTTTTCACATAAAAGCTTCCAAGGTACACGCCCGGGCTGTGCACGCATATCGAGGTGAGATTAATGGAGGCTTTCAGGGCCTCGGAATACAGATTTAGCTAAATTAACATAGGATGACCTTTTGGGTCATCACCTTTTGGGAGAGTTTAAGTAAAAAAACAGTTTTGAAAAGAGAGACTCAATTAAATTGTTTTATAAAATGGGAGAGAGTTGTCTTAATAAAAGAGATTTGAGAAGAGCAGGGCAATCAACAAGCAACAGATCAAACTCAGAACCAAAAACATGTTCAGCATCACATATGGAACAAAGAACCAAGACAGGTTCAGCACCCAGATTTTCACACAAAGGTATTAGGGATTGGGGACACATAAAAACACATTATGCCAAACATGTAATAGGCAACAAATAACCAAAAGTTCAGGGGATTCAGGGGATTGGGGAAACAGTAAAGCATATAATTATACTAACATAACAAGACCAAACAATTGTAGACAGTCGAGTCTACCCAAACTACTATACCAAACATAAGCAGAAAGGATCACATGAAGGCAGGTTTGGACACACAAAGGCATGCTAATAAATAAGGAAGAACCTGGCGTACAAGATAAACTCCAACATCCTAGTTACATGTTGAACAACAAAATAATAGATAAAAGCAGATAGGAAACACAATGAATTGCAACAGTAATAAAAACATATTGGTTTGAAGACTGAAATCTAAATTAGAGCATACCAGTAGGGTGGAGAAAGAAGTAACACAAAGTAGAAAATAGGAGATGCACAGTAGGTAGCCTTGGCTTGTAGCCGGCTAACTTAGAGTAGTAGCAAGTAGCACAGAAGAGAGAATAGAGAGAGCAAGTTTAGTTGTGAGAGAGAGAGTTGCACAGATAAATTTGTTTCTGTGTCTTTGAAAGACAAGAAGACTGTGTATATATAGTTTTGAAAACTGTGGTCAATAAGGTAGGAATCAGAATTAACCAGTGATTGTGGGACTGCGTATGAATTAGTACCCAATTAGTACAAGTATCCCCATAATTAAGGGAGTGATTCGCACGGTGAGTAACAAATAAGGAAAAGACCATATATAGCTTAGAGGAATATAAAACAGTGTAAGTATAGCAGGCAATTGGGTATCCCCTGATTGAAGGGGTTAAACGCAAACGGCTAGTGGGTAAATAACAATTAACGAAAGTTCTTATGCATATAACATATAAGGAAACAATTTCAACCCAATTAAAGTAGACAATTGAGACTAGAGTCAGAAGATATCAACTAAGGAAATAATAATCAATCAACAACAAATAAACTAAAGGTCGGAAATCAGTAAGAATATCCCATAGGAAATCAGTAAGGCTTTCGAATCATAGTGAATCAAGGATTAAAATAACAATAGTTACTATAGATTCCAATATATGAACGGAATGAACACATTATAAGCAAAGGAACAAGTCAGGAAATAATTAAGTAACAAATTGCAGAGAATTAGGGATTCGAACAGGCATAATATCAATCAAAGGGAATTAACACGAATTAACACAGATGTTAGGCAAGAAGTAAGAAACCCTAGTAGTGAAAACATATGACATTAAGGGTTCATATGAGTTATAGAGTGAACAGTGAGATAAACAGGAAAGCAAGAAAAATCAATGCCGAATAACATAGGGTACAAAATATCAGTGAGTCACAGAACTCTTGAAACGCAAACACATATGCAAACACAGTCAAATCAGATGGAAATATACTGTATACATCCCAGAACCAGAAGGAAATACTAGAACTGGTGCAAAGGTCAATGATGTCTTCAGCTTCTAAAAGCTCTCCTCACACTCGTCGGACAATCGTAACAAGGCATTCTTCTGAGTCAATCTAGTCAGTGGAGCTGCAATGGATGCAAATCCCTCCACAAATTGGCGATAATAACCTTCTAGACCCAAGAAGATCCTGATCTCTGTAGCTGAAGTAGGGCTTGGACAACTCTGAACTCCCTCAATCTTCTTAGGATCAAACTTGATACCCTCTCCAGATACCACATGTCCCAAGAATGCCACAGAATCCAACCAGAACTCACACTTGGAGTACTTAGTATATATCTTCTGTTCTCGCAAGGTCTGGAGCACAACTCTCAAATGCTGCTCATGCTCCCCCAGAATACATGAGTACATCAAACTGTTATCAATAAAGACAATGACAAAAGAATCAATATACGGCCTGAATGGTGCTAAAATCTACCACGTGAGAGATGTCGGCGTGATATCTCCGGAGCATGGACACATGAAAGACCAGATGAACTACTGATAGACTAGGAGGTAAAGCAAGCTCACAAGCAACCTCTCCAACCCCCCTCAACACCTTGAAAGGACCTATGAACCTTGGGCTCAACTTTCCCTTCTTGTGGAACCTCATAATACCCTTCATCGGCGAGACTTTCAACATGACCTTATCTCGCTCTATAAAAGATACATCACGCGCCTTATGATCCGCGCAACTCTTCTGCCTAGACTGTGTTGTGCGAAGCCTCTCCAGAATCAACTTCACTTTCTCCAAAGCATCATTAACTAGATCAGTGCCATATAACTTAGCCTCGTCAGGCTCAAACCATCCGATGGGAGAACGACATCGCCGACCATACAAGGCCTCAAATGGAGCCATCTCAATGCTGGACAAATAACTAATATTATAAGCAAACTCGGCCAAAGGCAAGAACTGGTCCCACTGCCCTCAGAAGTTAATCACACATGCCCTGAGCATGTCCTCCAATATCTAAATTGTCCGCTCAGACTGCCCGCCAGTCTGGGGGTGAAATGTTGTGCCTAACTTTACCTGGGTGCCCAACTCACTCTGTAATGCTCTCTAGAAGTGCGAGGTGAACTGAGGACCTCGATCTGATATAACAGACACAGGCACACCGTGCAACCGGACTTTCTCTCGAATGTAGATCTGGGCCAACCTCTCAGAAGTATAATTAGTAGCTACTGGAATGAACTGCATCGCCTTGGTCAACCTGTCCACAATGACCAAAACTGCATCAACCTTCCGCAAAGCCTGAGGCAAACCAACTACGAAGTCCGTAGTGATGCACTCCCATTTCCACTCAGGTATAGGCATCTGCTGAAGTAGGCCTCCCGGCCTCTGGTGCTCGTACTTAACCTGCTGGTAATTTATACATTTAGCCACATACTCCAATATGTAATTCTTCATTCGCCTCCACAAGAAATGCTCTTTCAAGTCACGATACATCTTCGTAGCACAAGGATGATTAGAATAGTGTGAACTTTTAGCATCCTCTCCCTCAGGCCATCAACATTAGGAACACACAGACAACTCTAGAGTCTCATAACACCATCCTCGCAATTAGAAACCTCTTTGGCACCACCCTGTACCACTGTCTCCCCTAGCTGTGCCAAGCGCGGATCATCAAACTGTCAGGCCTTAATCACCCCCAATAATTAAGATTGAGCAACCACATGTGCAAGAACTCGGCGGGGATCTGAAAGGTCCAACCTCACCAGGCAATTAGCTAAGGGCTGAATGTCCAAAGCTAGAGGTCTCTCCTCCACTGAAATACAAGCCAAGCTACCCATACTCTCCGCCTTCCTACTTAAGGAAACTGCTACCATATTTTCCTTTTTCACGACCCAAAATCGAGGGATGAGACCGGCGCCTAACCGGGTGAACCCAGTTAAGCGGACCTGGATTGCCTTTCCTACCCAACGTATTACCCCGCGTTAATAACATACATTATTTCATGTGAGTTATCCGAGTTTAGATTCAAGGTACATCTTACAACATAATTCCATTTGTTTCCTCTTCTAGCATTTCAACTATTGATATCCAAACATACATAATACATTCAAAACTTTCCAGCATGATGCACGGTTCCGAGTACGTACTGTTACTACCCAAAATACATATAAACACCCACATCATGTCTACGGAGCCTCTACGAATACTAGGGATTTTACATAACTTCCCGGTAACAAGGCCCCGACTATACCTTTAAAACATAAGCAAAAGAGGGCGGTATAATCCACACACGGCCCCGAGTAGAAGAGGGGCTCACCACAACTGCTGCAGAGATGAAGAAGAAGTACCACTAACGGCGGGCTGAGCTACCTTCTATGGAACCACCTACATCTCTGCAACAGTTGTGGGGCTCTATATAAATGATGTAGCGCCCCCAGCAAAAGGGACGTTAGTACTGTGGAATAGTACTAGTATGTATGAACAAACTTTATCCCAAGTACAATCAACCAATATACAGATAAGAAAAGGACAGTATTAGAACCAACAATAAATGCACACAGAAAGAAACAACCAAAGTCAACAATTTCACAATTTCCCCTTCTTCCTTTCCAACACCACCATATTCACAAATTTCATCAATTTCATATCAATAGTGATAACGATCACATTTCCACCCTTATTACCTCGGCCACCCTTATTACCTTGGCCACTCTTATCACCACAACTCACACCTTATTACTTCGTGTTACGGTGCGCAACCTGATCCCACCTGACAATTCATATTTCATAACAACAACACCAAACAATTTCATCACATGGGCCTTCCTTTCAAGGATCACAAATTCAACAACAAAACCAAACAATTTCATCACATGGGCCTTTCTTTCAAGGATCACAAATTCACATTTAACGATTCATTTACTTGGGCTCAAGGCACCCAAACTTTCATCAAGCAGCAATTTATGCACAGGGTGTTTCCATAACCGTTCAACTTATTTACAATACTTCATATCAATAACTTTAAACAACTAGCATCTTTGAACATAATAAGGTAGGCACGCCAAGTCACAATTCAAAATCTCATCTAACACAGTGGGGTGGCAATCAACTAGACAATCAATTCACATATTTTCATATAAGTACACATACCATATGCTTGCCACAACAAGAGGGATTTTACAAGGGTTAAAGTTAGCCATACATACGTGGAGTTGAAATCCCTTTTTAACTTTTACTCACAAATCACCGAACCGACTAGTACCGTCAATCGAGTTCACAATTAAACATGTTCAACTCAGAATTTGAAATCATGCATACAATACGGACTCTATTAAGCATTTTGCCGAACACTATGTGACCCCATTAGATTACCAACCCCTTCTTTGTGAAATTTACCCCAAACCACTCCCTCTTACTAGATTAACACCATTATTAAACATGCATGCAAGGTCTTAGTTAATATTTTCAAGTATCAATCCATGCTAATCCTCCCATTGTTTAAAATTAGAAAATTAATGGAAAAAGGGTTGGGAGATCTTACCTTATAGAATGAGGAAGAAGGAGATTACTCGAAATATCAGGCCTGAGGGACTTTGAAAATCAAATTGATGGAAAAACCACTTTCTCTCTCAAGAACTCTCCTTTCCTTCTCTCTATTTTGTTCAGAAAACTGGTTAAAATGAAAGGGTGGGGTGTTTTAATGAACTGGGGGTCGGGTTTTAAAATTAGAAAAATTAGAAGCCCGGCACAGGAATGCGGTCAGGAATGCGATCGCATTCCTGACATGCGGTCCGCAGACGGGTCGCAGAATGGCCCTCAAGATGGGCCAACTTTAAAAATACACTATGCAGGTATGCGACCACTATGCGGTCCGCATACACGTTACGCGATCGCATAGTGCGTCGCATAACCTCCCTCACCAAAAACCAATGGGAAAGAATGCGACAACTATGTGGCTCGCATAACCAGAATGCAATCACATCCTGGATAGCATATTTGTCCTCAATTTGGGCAGTGGCCTATTCAGGTATGCGAGCATTACGCGGTCCGCATACCCGTTATGCGATCACATAGTGCGTCGCATAACGCCCAACTTCTGGAAAATTACATCTTTCAACTTCTGGGGTGCTTTTATTCAAAATAGGTCCGCTTTTAAGGATTTCTACATTTATAACAACTCGAGGACTTATTCGGGCATTAACTTAAATAAGAAATTTTTACGGGTCCTTACAGCCTTACCCGGATGATAAAGAATGGTGATGTCATAATCCTTTAGCAGCTCAAGCCACATGCGCTACCTCAAATAATGATCCCTCTGCTTGAACAAGTGTTGCCAACTCCAATTCGGTGGTCTGTATAAACCTTACAAGACACCCCATACAAGTCGTGCCTCCAAATCTTAAGAGCATGAACAATCGCCACCAACTCCAAATCATGCACAGGGTAATTCTTCTCATGAACCTTCAGCTGCCGAGAAGAGTAAGCAATAACTCGCCCCTCCTTCATGAACGCACACCCCAACATAACGCGTGAAGCATCACAATATACTGTATACATCCCGGAACCCGAAGGAAATAATAGAATTAGTGCTGAGGTCAGTGTTGTCTTGAGCTTCTGAATCACACTCGTCGGATCATCGGAACGGGGCATTCTTCTGAGTCAATCTAGTTAGTGGATCTGCAATGGATGAAAAATCCTCCAAAAATCGGCGATAATAACCTGCTAGACCCAAGAAGCTCCTAATCTCTGTAGCTGAAGTAGGGTGTGGCCTACTCTGAACTGCCTCAATCTTCTTAGGATCAACCTTGATACCCTCTCAGGATACCACATCGCCCAAGAATGCCACAGAATCCAACCAGAACTCACACTTGGAGAACTTAGCATATAACTTCTGTTCTCGCAAGGTCTGGAGCACAACTCTCAAATGCTGCTCATGCTCCCCTAGGCTACATGATTAGATCAAAATGTCACCAATAAAGATAGTGAAAAAAGAATCAATATGCGGCATGAACAACCTGTTCATCAAATACATGAATGTGGCTGGGGAATTATTCAAGCCAAAGGACATCACCGGGAACTCATAATGACCATATCTTGTATGGAAGGCAGTCTTTGGAACATTCGAGTCCCGAATCTTCAGCTTGTGGTACCCCGATCTCAAGTCGATCTTAGAAAACAACCGAGCACCCTGCAACTGGTCAAACAAATCATCGATACGCGGTAACAGGTACTTATTCTTAATGGTAACGTTGTTCAGTTGGCGGTAGTCAATGTACATCCGCATAGTCCCATCCTTCTTCTTCATAAATAGAACTCGAGCACCCCAAAGCGATACACTCGGTCTGATAAACCCCTTAGCCAGCAACTCCTCAAGCTGTTGTTTCAATTCCTTCAATTCTTTTGGAGCCATACGGTATGTGGCAATAGATATAGGAAGGGCGTTTGGAACTAAGTCAATGCAGAAATCAATGTCACAATCCGGTGGCATGCTTTGAAGGTCTGAAGGGAAAACATCAGCAAACTCTCGACTATTGGCACTGAATCAATCGTCGGAGACTCGGCGGTGGTGTCCAACACATAAGCAAGGTAGGCCAAACAACCCTTCTCGACCATTTTCGAGCCTTTAGGAAGGAAATAACCCGACTAGCTGCACTAACTGGGAACCTCTCCACTCCAATCTAGGCAACCCGGGCATGGCTAGAGTAACCGTCATGGCATTGCAATCTAGAATGGCATGATAGGGGGATAGCCAATCCCTGACCAGGATAACCTCGAAATCGACCATATCAAGCAACATGAGGTCCGCTCTGGTCTCGAACCCACAGAATGTAACCACACAGGACCGATAAATCTGGTCTACCAAAACAGAATTGCCTACAGAAGTGGACACATAAATAGGAGTACCCAAGGACATATGAATAAGTGGATCCTGGATCAAATAATACTTATGCTTCTCAAAAGTGAAATAATACCTCTGATCACGGTATTTGAGGCCACTGCATTTGATATGGTCGGAGTAACACAGAATCTTGCTGGAGCACCGGACGACTAACCTCTACCGAAATGAACAGGAGCTGAATGGGCTCCTCCTGACTGGCCTCCACCTCTAGGACGACCCCTGCCTGCCTGTCCTCCACCTCTGGGTGGTCGGACCGCTGGTGCTGGACCCATAGGCTGCTAACCCTGTTGCACTGCCTTGCCCCGAAGCCTGGGACAAAACCTCTTCATATGACTTAGGTCCCCACACTCATGACAACCTCCCGGCACCATATCCTGTTGCCCTGAAGAAGAACCCTGAATAGTTGGAGGGCGATGTGAACTCTCTAACATAGCACTAAAGTAAGGGCAGGAGGACCCCTAATGACCAGAATAACCGCCAGATGAACCGTGAATAGCTAGAGGGAGGTAAGAATGCTCTGGCATGGCGGTGAAATAAGGCCTCGCTATAACACCTCGGGAAGGTGGTGGGGGTGCTAAATATGGGGACCTAGTGGGCTGGCCCATACCGAACTGACCTCTGCCCCTAGCTGGAGCACCTCTGAAATCCCCAGAAAATCTAGTTCTCTTATCCTGATGTCCCTGCTCTCTGCTCCTCGACTGATAACCCTCGATCCTACGAGAAATCTCAACAACAAGCTGATAAGGTGTCCCCATCTCCACCTCTCGGGCCATGCTGGCCCTAATACCCGAATGCAACCTAGATACAAATCTCCGCACTCTCTCTATGTAAGTAGGAAGTATCATGAGTGCATGATAAGACAATTCAACAAATCTAGCCTCGTAGTCTGTCACCGACATCTGATCCTTCTCTAGCTGCTCGAACTGATACCGTAGCTCTTCCCTCTCAAAGGGTGGGATATATCTGTCCAGGAACAACTGGGTAAACTGCTCCCAAGTGATAGGAGGAGAATCTACCGGTCTACCAAGAATATAGGACTGCCACCATCTGTAGGCCCTGCGCTCTAGCTGAAAAGTACTGAAGTCAACTACATGGGACTCCAATATCCTCATGTTGTGCAGTCTATCCATGCACCTATATATAAAGTCATGGGCGTCCTCACCACGCTCGCCTCCGAAGACAGGAGGGTGCAACCTAGTCCATCTATTTAAAAACTTCCACAGATCAGCGTCCGCAGCTGGTCTAAGCTCAAGTGCTGCTCCTACTAGCAGGGCCCCGCCCACGGGCAGTGTACCCGGGGTCTGATATACTGCTGCTGCATGACCTGCGGCCTGGGCAGTAGGGGTCTGGGCTCCCCCTCCCGCCTGAGATGCGGCAGGATCTGCTAGAAATAACCCAGCCTAAGTTATGGTGTCCATGAGTCGCATCATATATCCCATGACCTCCTGGATTCCCGGTACCATCATAAAGTCTAATGGGGCAGGATTTGCTGCGAGCGCCCTGCCCTGCTCCTCAGTAATGGCATCCTCTGCCGGATATGCTAGGTGTGCTACTAGAACAGCTCTGGGACGCCCTCGTCCCCTACCTCGGGTCGGTGCCCTCCCCCGGCCTCTGCCACGGCCTTGGATGATGGGGGTAGCGGCCCATCCCGGGTATGGAACGTCGGCTGCGCGCGTTCTCACCATCTGTGAGAGAATAGAAGAGTGAGATTTATTATACTATCAACCGCAATTCAATTTAATTGATGAAACAGTGATAAGAAAGTTCTCAATGCATGTTTCCCCGAACATCTTACAATTCGACAGTCATAAAGACATTAAGAAAATAGCATGCGCATAACGAAATAAGGACAACCGGCCTAAGCAAGCATAATAACAATATATGTGCACTGTCGAAGGGTCGAACGGTGCGAACCATAGATGAATCTATCAACATGCCGTGGCATATGGCCTGCTCCCATGAGAGTAGGGGAAAGAAACACTCCGCTCGCAGAATGTAAATTGTGAAGCGGTCACATGCAAACACAACATCTTTCTTTAAATCCTTTCCAAGTAACAATTTCCTTTAAAATTCCAAGTTCTAAGATTTTCTTGAAACAAAGTTGCATACAATGAAGTCACAAGGTATATAATTCAATTTAAGGAAATTCACAAGGCATGGTGTGAGACTAACTACCCGGACATTACAATAATAGTCACTACGCACGGACTCTCGTCACCTCGTACGTACGTAGTCCCCACAAATAATAACACATAATCATTTAATTCACCTATGGGGGCAATTCCCTCTTACGAGGTTAGAAAGGAGACTTACCTCGTGTCGATCCTACTTTTCAGGTCAAGAACGCGCTCGAAACTCCAAACTTGTCTCCCAAGGACTCGAAACTAATCAAATATTGCATAAAGAAATCAATCCATACTCAAAAGTATGAAATTCTCCTATTTGAATAATAGTTTCAACCTACTTTGAAAAATCTCAAAATACACCCCTGGGCCCGCATGCTCAGATTCCGTAAATTTTCAAAGGAACTACTCACCCATAACCTAAGGATCAATAATATATAGTCTTTGTATGATTTCATAACAATTTCTTTGGTAATTTTCTCATTTTCCTAAAACCCTAGAGTTTTACTCTAACCCATGATTTCTACTAATTAATGTGTTAATCTACCTAAGGATTCAAGTATTAAACTAAATTTAGGGTAGGAATTACTTACCTTACAGTAACTAAGTCATTTTCCTCTTTTGCATGCTAAAAAATCGCCCAACGGAAGAAGAAGAAAAGTGTTGAAAAATGGCTAAGTCCCTTGTTTTAAACAACCTTACTACCTACAGGTTTTTGGCACCTGCATATCGAGGACCGAACATGCGGTCTCACATCTGCAAGAAAAATCTCGCATGGGGGAGCGGGACTTGGCTCGCACCTGCTGCTCCGCTTCTGCGAAAATTGATCCGCACTTGCGGAATTTGGCAAACTCACCTGGGGCCGCACCTGCGGCTCCGCTTCTACGAAAATTGATCCAGAACGCAAAACGATCGGTCGAGTCGTTACATTAGATTTTTCCCTTGATTGAAATCGTCTCTTTTTGTTATTGTTGGAAGAACGTGAAAAATGAAGTTCCTGGTGGAAAAATACCATATTGTAAATTTTCCAATATTAGTTCCAAGGCTTCGACTAGTCCTGCATGCTCAGACGATGTCTGCTCCACTGTTTTCTCCATTGTTTCCACTTTGATCATTAACTTGTTTTCTGTACGTACCACATTTTTTAAGGTGTTGCGAATATTGTTGAGCACTTTGTTTTGGCAGATGGAATTTTCTGATTCCCGGTTAATTGTTGCTTCGATGTCACTCATTGGGAGTTTTTCTCCAGAAGGTATTCATGACCCAGAACATCATGGTATAAGGACGTCACCCTCAACCGTCCGAAGACAGCATTCATAGTCCAACGAGAATTTGCATCATGTTTAAATTACGCACAATATACGCTTGTCATTTGTTTGCAGGTAATCCGGCGAGGACAACCAGCTAGGCAGGAGCAGACCACTCCAATTCTCTAAAACGACCCCATAAACCTTCCTATATTTACCTTACCTCGCACCTTGCGTCCGTTCTTGTCAAGCGTCACCGGTATACTTCACCAGTAATTCCTGAACTACATACGGCCTAATTTCTGTAAAACCAGGGATATGTAGGCAACTCAGAAGCCAGGGTGCGGCCTAAATCTTGCATGCTATTTCCCTTCGGTATAATTCGTTGCGGCGTGCAACTCGATCCCACCATATCATCATCTATCAATGTTAAAATCCGCCCTTATTCCACTATTTCAATCCATTACCTTTCAATTTCCGTTGTGACGTGCAACCCGCTCCACAAATAATTTCAATTAACACAAACAATCCGATAGCCCAGTTCACAAGAATTTCTACTTCAAGAGAGTATGGTACAGGGATATAAAGGACCACATAATAATCAAAGAATCTCTAACAATTCAAAGTTTCAACCTTACAAGTTTATCAGTATCTAACAAACTAAACAAACTCACTCAAATGAAACTACATTAGAATGCAACGTTTATTACAAAAATAATAGGACGAGTAAAACACGTGACAATCATGACGTGAAAGTAAAACAATTAAATGCAAGTAGCAAATAAGCATGGAGTCATGCAAGGGACGAAAAATTAAGTACGAGTATAATTGAATGACAGATATCTTGAAGACGTATATACACCCGTCACCTCGCATATACACTGTTTTTCTCACATAATCCACACAAAATATAGTTCGAAAATTTCTAAATCCCTCATGTCAAGGTTAGATCCAACACTTACCTTACTCCGCAATCAAATCAAAGCTCAACCAAGGCTTTTACTCTAGAATTAGCCTCCTAACCAATCAAATCTAACTAAATATAGTTCAAACAATTCAAAATAATCTTTAGAAACTACCCACAAGTGAAAAAGATTTAATATTAAATGATTTTAGAAAAAAGTTAATAAAACTAAACCCTGGACCCTCTTGATCAAAACCCGAGATTCGAACCAAAACCTAATTACCCATTCACCCCGAGCCCTGTTATGTGCTTAGTTTCGAAATTCGACCTCAATTTTAGGTCTAAATCTCAATTTCTTAAAATCCCCGATTTCTACGTAAATCCCTAATTTCTACTATGGTAAAGCATATATTAAAGAATAAAATCAATATTTGTTTTTGGAAATGGAATAAAATAAGTTAAAATATACTAACCTATGATGTTGGAATGAAAAATCTCTTTAAAATTGTAACGACTTGACCGGTCAATTTGAGAATTAGCATTGTGTTTGGTCGTTTAAGGTCCCGAGCTGCTATGTCATTTGGGACTTGCATCCAAAATTTGACGTTATTCTGGGTTGATTTGATATGATTCGGGACGAGTAATAAAAGTAGAAAGTTCATAAGTTCATTTAGTTCGGTTTGAGGTGCGATTCGTAGTGTTGATGTTGCTTGATGTGATTTGAGGCCTCGAGCATATCCGCGTTATGTTATGGGACTTGTTGTTATGTTAGGACGGGGTCTCGAGGGGCTCAAGTTAGTTTCAGGGTAGTTTCAGACCATTTTTAGGCCATTGTAGTTGCTGGTTTTGGGCTACATCAGTGTGCATTGCAATCACGTAGAATTGGTTTCTATGGAAAAGAGTTAAATGGGGAAATGAGCTTGTGAATCACGACCGCAGAAAGCTTTTCGCATTCACGTAGAGTAAATTCTGCTATCACTGACCCGACTTTGGAAGGTTATGTCTTTTCAACTATAAGGAATTTAGAGATGATCCAAAAATGGAAGTTGTAGCTCTTGGTGTCTAATTTGCATAAAATTAAACCATTTGTCATTTGAAGTTTTGTACAAAAGGTTATGGCTGATATACTACAGGCTATCAAGAAAGGTGTGCGGAGTTAATAGAAGTTTGTTCATCGCGATAGCGGGGAAATAGCCGCGATCACATAGAGTAAAAATTTCCTGGAATTTTATTGTAATCGCGATATTGAGGTTTTGACTGCGATAACATAGGGTACCCCTTTAACACACCTTTAAGCACTATATTTCGAAAGTTTCAAGTATTTTAGCATATTTTGAGCTAGGGACTACTAGAGCATTGATCTCCTCTCGGGCTTCAATCTCGGGTTCTGAAATTTGGTAGTGGTCATTTCCTTGATCTTCATAGATAACACGAGAAAATAAAGTTTCCTCACTAGGTTCATCATCCACAAAGAGTATAGATTCATGGTCCTCCTCTTTTCCGAGATGTATGCCAGTGTAATCTTCAATCTCTTCAAGGAGTTTGACTGATCTTCTTTATTGGGACAATATTTCGCGAAATGTCCAATCTTGTGGCAAATAAAGCGTGTGTTTTTCTTGTGAAAATTTCCTGGCCTTCTATATTTGAAATATTTTGTGCGTCTCTAGGACCTTGATTTTCCATCTAGAATTCTTGGCCATCTGAACCTCCTGAATCCTTTCTATCGCCTAGATGTGTGGCAGGAACATCATGATCCGGTGATCAGATTGGATCTGCGACTTGCTTTGTAAAGCGTTGGATTGTGCTGGATAATTTGTTTTAGGGCTAAGCGCTTTGTACAAATTTTCTCCAATGCTACGAAAATAGCTTGCCTGATCTAGCCGACTTGTGGGACTGTTATTGATTGAAACTTTAAGAAAGACCCACTTGTAGATAGGTATGCCATGTAAGATAGGTTTACGTTTTGTTCCGATGAAGACGATCTCCCAATATTAGTAATCCAACCAAGATATCTAGAATATCTGAAGTAGAGGAGGATCAAGAAGGCATGACAGATGAACCAATCCCATAAAGAGGACATGAACCCATGGCGTCAAAACCTTTTGGAACTGGCTTCCACACTATCACCTTATATGATATCAAGGTTTCAAATTGGCCTCAAAGTATCCAGGACTTCTATACTTGGATGGTGACCAAAAGTTTGGTGGAACAAGAAAAGTATATCATCCTTTCAGAACTAACTTCACGGTTCTCAGGAATCCTCAGAGATTGGTGAAATTCACTTGGGATTCAAGACAAAAATACTTTTCTGACATCCCAGGATTTTTCCTTCAACATCAGGATCCTACATGAAGTTTTCTGCGGAGATACTGGCCAAAGGAAGAAGAAAATGCGAAGACAAATCTTTGAGATGGAGTGTGTGTCATTCGAAAGAAAGTACATTGAAATGCATTTTCAAAAAATGGCAAAGATATACTTTGAAAGCGGCAGAGACATCAACCTGAAGCAAGCCTTCGTCTCTTCCCTTCCAAAGATATTGGCAAGCCGAACCATGACCATTATTGAAGAAAAACCCACATGTATATAGGTTTTCCATGCAAGATAGGTTTACTAAATATGTGTGAGTCGTTTCCGTCACCCTCTTCCCTTGCAAAAATGAATATGTCTCATACTCTATATAAAACCTTGTCCAAAAAAACTCACACTTTTCTCCCACTTAGCCAAGGCCAAATATGTTTCCAAGTTTGATTTAAAATCTGGGTTTTGGCAATTTGGAATCCACCCTAATGAAAGACCCACTTGTAGATAGGTTTGCCGTGTAAGATAGGTTTATTTTATTATATAAGTTTTTCTTGTAATAACCTCCTAGTCCTATATAAAGGAGGTCTTGTAGTAGTTGTAAGATCATCTTCAAAACTCTCTTGTGTCGCGCCCCCTTTTTCCTATCGCACGAGTTAGGTACGAAGAGATCGGGTTTAGGACATTATGAACAACTCCTTAAAGGAAAAGGAAATGTCGCCACCTAACGATTTTAACGGTGCGTTAAGGCACCTAGAGTTGATAACTCATGGACTAGCTTGCATTACCAGAGAATGGGTAAGGGCTTAAAATTATCCCAAGGGGAAGGTGTTAGGCACCCATCGGGATCCACAACTGTGGGTCCCAGCCAAGAAGTTTTGTGAATTTGGAAGAATAGACAAATAGCAAATAAAGGCTCAAATAAGAGGGGATTTCACACAATGTACAAGTTTTATTAAAAAGCTTGGGTAAGAAAAGATTACAAGTATTTAAAAGAACTCCTAGGTTTAAAGCAATACGGATCACATCAATGCAATACCCAATATGTCACTTCCTCAATGAGGCGGCTACACATGGTATTAGCGCACCGGTCATCATATTTGTATTCTCCCCTTCCCATCCCGTAACGGTTATTTAAAGCGCATGTGTTGGTCACAAATGCTTATTGCGTGCTATCACCCGTCCCATCCTATAAGTCCCGGAGGCTAGTTGGGACTACTGTTCCTACAAAGGCGGGGAGTAGGATGAACCCTTAGGTGTAAAGGATAAAATACTAAGAGACATACAAAAGCAAGTAGGACAACACATATAAGGGAGCATATAAAGAAAAGTAAAGTCTCACTGACCCCTCCACAAATAGACATGTATATAGCACGTCTCAAACACAATTAAAGTCTTAAGATGGGAGTTCGAATACAGGAATTTTAGTAAAACAGTAGGGACTTGAGTTGGAAAACCTTGATGAAGACAGAAGATTTAACTGAGGCTGAGGAATTCAGAAATACAAACTTTCAGGAGTACACATCAATTTAGAGAACTTTCAGAAAATCAGTAAGTTGAGCAGGAGTGCGTTTATTTGAAATTCAATAATCCAAAAGTGAGTACAAAAATCCAGTAGTTCATAGGACTTTATCACATCGTTTTTAGAAAATGGATTAGCAAGTATTCAGAAATAGAACAACTTTGTATAATGAAGTTACTCTGAAAAACTTAACAGTTTGAAGACAGGATAAGAATAAAAAAAATTGAAGTCAGTAATGAGAAGTAAGAAAGCGCACAATTTCAAAATGGTTTTAAAAGCACCATAGGAGTTTAATAAAAATAGAGTGGATTCCAAGAAAGCAGAATCAGAGTTTGGGAAATTCCAAAAGATGAAGATTAAACCCACCATAGTTGATTTGATTTTAATTACGCATTAGGCCTAAAGTTTGCCTAGGCGTCTTATATTTGCCTAAAGGTGAACATGCTTACTTTGTCTGTTTTAAAAGACATAAGTGATGATACATTTGCAGAAACGTTTTGACCATATTTTAGTGAGGTTATTATATTAGAGACAGGTTAACTAAGCGTTCAAGTTCTGACAAATAACAATCCTACAGGCAGGATATCTAATGCACAAAGTATCATCTTAAAACATGGCTTCTATATGACATGGTTATAAATGCATGAGCATTACATTTGATTAATCGTTTAGAGTTATAACGTGGAAACACGGTTCAGGTGGCATGAATATAATATATGTGTACTAAAACAAAGAATCCTAAGCATGGTTTCTAATGATATGCATGTCCTAAACATGATACTATTACACACACAGGAAGTAAAGCCTATAGTCATGATTTCTACCCATTACTTAACTAAGCATGCATAACCCCCTCCCCATTTCACTATACAACCCCAATAGTTTGTTTAAAAATTCTTACATCCCATATCGAATTAATTACAATAATTATAAAAAGGAAAACAAGAAGCTATTCTATGGGGAGCCTTCAAACAGGCCCAATCTTCCAGCCTTACCCCTTTCAAGTTTCACAGCCTTACATAGCCTGGGTGCGGCAAAGCTCACAAAGGTCCTTCTGAAGGCCCTGGCCAATACCAGCACCCAGCAATTGCCCAAGTTGAGATATGTGCAGTGTAGAGTAACTTGCCTCAGTGTGTCAAAGTTCAGAAGGAACTCAAGGTCCCTAGGCAATGGTCACACTAAGGGAGGTGGAATCTAAAGGTCTAGGAATAGTGTGAAGTGCTCAGAGTTGAGTTTTGAAAGGGAGTTTGAAATAACATAGCTTCAGAGATAATAAAAGGATTTTTATGAAAACCAGTTTGAAAGAGAAACAACAGATTAGTCATAACTCATCAAACAATCACAAACAGGGAAAGGGGTTGGGGACAAATAGTGGTAGCAGTAGATTTGCACATAATTAGCTCTTAGAACAAAGTTACAAATTTTACAGAATGTGACATGCCAATAGTTTAGCATATTTCATAGATGGAGAATCTGAGAATACCAATTATTTTAGGGCATTATGGCCAGACAGTTGATAAGGAAAATGCAGAAAGAGGTGCTAGGTATGCAGATAGAAGAGGGAAAGTAATCACCTAGTCAAAGAGTCACATGGGCCATAATGAATCATATAGAGGAAAACAGGAATCATGTTAAGCTAGAAGAAGAAGAGAGGTCATAGCAAAGGAGTAGACATGCTAGTTACATGGTAGGCAATAAAACCATAAGTAAAAACACAAAAGAAACAACAAGAATATCAGCCAAAATTGAAACATATTTTTTAGGATATTGTAAACTTATATTAGAGCATATCAGTGATGAGAGCAAAGCAAAAGAGAGCAGAGTGATAGCACAGTAGTAGCCTTGGCTTAACAGCCGGCTAATAATAGGAAAAGCAGAGAGGAGCAATAGAAACAAGAGAGCAATATACTGATGTGTGTGTTCGTGTCTAGAAGACCTGCTTATGAGAGTAGAAGGGAACCATATATATAGTAGTTTGAAAGCAAGGCCAATAAGATAAGAATCACTATTGCACAGTAATTATGGAACTCAGAACCAATTAGAGGAGAATTTGTATAAGTACTTCTTTAATTAAGGGGATCAACCTCAAACGGTAAGAACAAGTAACAAATAAGGAAGGAAATCAATGTATAACAGGAACATAACAGATAAGGAAATAATTCAAACAGTGTAAGTCTGAAATTAGAGCTAGGTTCAAAAGAGCTCTTATTAAAGAAATACTTGTAAGAATCTATTAACATTAAATTCAATCGCATAATAAGGTAAGAGGATAGTTTATAAGCCGTAAATCAATACAAGGGTATCAATCACAGGAAATCAACAAAGAATATCAATCACAGTAAATCAGTAAAAGAGTACCAATCACAGGAAATCAGGGAATGAGTAAAGTGTATCAATCATAGGAAATTAGGTGTTCAAACGAGACAGTACTGGTTAAAGGAAATTAGTACAATCTATAGTATAGAGATAAATCAGAAACCCTAATAAGCCAAACTGGGTAAAATCGAAGAGACTCAGAACATACTCAGAAGGAACAAACATACATGCTAATTAAACGAACAAGTTATCATAGATAGACCCAAAACCCAAAGCTGACGCCAAGAGATTGGAGTTTTAACATAATCAAATAAAAGGGAACCTAAATAATGTTGTTTAAACAGTGTAAAGACTACAAAATAACACTTGAAACTAGACAAAAAAATCGTTTGCAAAGGGGTTAAGAAACCCTAACAAAAACTCGTTTAAAAATGGAAACCTTTTGAGAAAGAGTGCAGTAATACTTGTAATAAAACTAGATCTATGAAAAATCTGAAGGTCTGAAAAGATAGGGTTTTAGAGATGTCGGAGATGGTGATAATACCTGCCGTGAAACTTAGGGATGCTGGTAGTTATAGCATCCTTGAACCAGACCTCGCCAGAGAAGGTCGGAAATCCCAGGCAGGAGCTTTTATGGTCGTCTGGCATGGTCGAAAACTTTAAAGGGCCTCAGAGATGAAGAGAACCAGAGAGACGGGGCGTCATGGTGGCCGATGATCGAAAGGGAAAAGGCTGGAGGTGGCTGGAGAGGCGGTGGAAGCCATCGGAGAAGATGAAGAGCCCAGAATGTTCTAGCGAGATGAGAGAGCAGAAGAGACAAAAGAGAGAGAGTTGTCTCGATTGAATGAGAGACGAGGGAGGGGGTAGGTTAGAGTTAATTATGGTAATAAGAGATATGGGCCGTTGATCTCATTTGATCAACGACTCAGATCAGCTGGGGCTTGGGCCGGGTAAGAGAAAGGTTTGGGACGGGTATTTAATTGGAGTCTGGGTTGGGTAATTGGGCTAGCTAAATGTGGTTAGATTTTAAATAAAAATAGGCCAGATGTTAAATGCCCAATGAAAATAGGTAATTAATTAATTAAAATACCTAATAATTGTAAAAAGATGAAATTAAGTTCAAATAAGTAATATCACAATGATTAGGCAATCTTAAAAATGTAAGAAACATAAATTCGAACTTTAAAAGGTATAAAATGTCTAATTAGGCCACGGTTGCAAAATAATTGTAATTTCAATTAAATAAGACTAAATTAGCCAAATTATGAAATAATTGGATTTTAATAAATACAAAGTGATTATAAATGACATACTGAACTTGGAAAATATTTTGAAATTATTTAGAGCATGATTCATGAATTATGAAAATACGAAATATTGAATAAATAGGGAAATAATTTAGATAAAAATATGTAAAAATTAGGAAAATATTCATTATTGGAAAGAGTGATTTTGAAAGCTTATATACAAGTTTAAATATAATTTGAGAGAAAAATTGGATATCAACAGCTGCCCCTCTTTACCCGGGAAGGATGAAAGAGTTGTCGGGTAAAGATATGATGGCCAATTTTGACCGAGATGAAACTGTGGGATAGTATTTGGCCGCACCCTGGCTTCTGAGCTGCCTACATATCCCTGGTATTACAGGAATCAAGCCGCATGTAGTTCCAGAATCATCGGCGAAATATACCGATGATGTTTCATAAGAACGGACGCAAGGTGCATGGTAGGGTAAGAGTATGAAGTTCTTACGGGGGACGATGTCGGAGAACTGGAGCCGTCTGCTCCTGCTTAGTTGGCTGTTTCGTCTAGATTACCTGCAGATAGAGAACATGCGTATATTGTGCATAATATAAACATGATGCAAATTCCCGTCAGACTATGAATGCTGTCTTTGGATCATTAAGATGATGTCCTTAGACCATGATGTCATAGGCCATGAATCGCTCAGCGCGGGATTCGCGGGCTATGAAATGATATTCTCGGGCCATGAGGATGGTGCCTCCAAACCATGATGCCTTTGAATAATGATATGCAAGTTGAATAAAAGAGATCCTTAGGCCATGAAAATGATGTTCTCGGGCCATGATGATGGTGCCTCCGAACGATGACGCCTTTGGACGAGTTGGTGATATTTCAGCCCATGAAGAATGCAGTGATATGATGTTCGCAAGACAAAGCTTAGTCTTGCGATTTGCAAAAAGAAAGAGGGCAGAGAATAGCCCGAAAGAAAGCGTAAATAAATAAAGTAGAGAAAGGTGACTGCTTTGAAAAGGTAGAAAGGAGCTTAGTGTAGTGTAATAAGATGCGGAGAGAGGTAGCGTAGAACCTCGGAAGATGTAATAATATCCTTATGCAAGAAGTAAATGCAGATGGAGGTAGAGCTTAACCTCGGAAGGCATAAATTTAGACTTATGCAATGTGAGAAAAAATGCAGAGAGACAATGCTGAGTCTCGGAAGACAGAAAGGTAACCTTATGCAGATGTGAATGCAAATGAAGGTAGAGCTTAACATCATGTAGATGGAGACAAAGCTTAGTATCGAGAGGCAGAAAGGTAGCCTCATGCAAAGATGCGAATGCAAATGGAGGTAGATCTTAACATCATGAAGATGGAGACAGAGCTTAGTCTCGAGAGGCATAAAGGTAGCCTCATGCAAATATGCGAATGCAAATGGAGGTAGAGCTTAACCTCATGCATGATTGAGACATATCTTGGTTTCGAGAGGCAGAAAGGTAGCCTCATGCAATGCATAAAATAATAGTGATAGTAAGAGTTCTTAGCTGATGATAAAGTGCGATGATACGACTGTTGTGAATGAAGTATCGTTTGCAATGATGATAGTAGTAAGTTGGCATGTGCGATGAGTTCGAGAGCGTATCCTTGAGAAGCATGCGTCTTGTGGAGATAATGGGATGTCTGCGGCATTAGCCGTATTTGTGCATGCATCCAAAGAAAATCGTGAGTTCTGTAAAGGGAAGGGTTAGTTCGTATCCCTGCTGGATCGGATCGGCCTATCTCCTTGATGATGATGACTTTGTTTGTACCACAGGGGTAGCGTTTCTAAAACAAGCTGTTTTTGAGAAGTAAATATGCGTGGTTTTTAAAACAAATATGATATAACATATAGAAAAGAATAGTTTTCTTTGGATGAACTGACGACCACGACGTGGTTCAAGACATTGCAACCTCTCTTGCTGTGGAAATTGGAGGGTCCTCTTCATCATTTTCCCCAGTTTGATGGGTGAAGGCTTCTGGCTGTTACTGGTGCGGTGCTTGGCTGAACTTGCTTCGGAATTTTGAGGTCCCTCCTCAAAAATCAGCCCCAGTTTCCATTCGTGGGGAAAATTAAAATTTTATTAAAATATGACCGAACTCATAGGGCTGCCTACATATCCCCTCATAAACGGGAATACGGTCAGGCGTAGTTCAATTACAGCGTTGATAGAAGCATTATAATTACACATAGTAGAGCTTGACTGCGTCTCAATTGATTGGTTTAGGCCAAATTTCTCCATCCATTTGTGCCAGTATGAGTGCTCCTCCTGTTAGTACTCGGTGAACCATGTATGGGCCATGCCAATTGGGAGAGAATTTCCCTTTTGCTTTGTCTTGATGAGGAAAGATTTTCTTTAACACCAGGTGCTCCGGTGTGAATCGTCTTGGTTTTACTTTCTTGTTGAAGGCCCGGGTCATTCTATTCTGATATAGCTGACCATGACAAACCGCATTCATTCTCTTTCCATCTATGAGGGCCAATTGCTCATAGCGGCTTCTTACCCATTCTGCGTCGCTGAGCTTGACTTCTTGTATAATTCTCAATGACGGAATTTCCACTTCAGCAGGAATGACGGCTTTTGTACCGTATACCAACATGTAAGGAGTTTCCCCGGTTGATGTGCGAACCGTGGTGTGATACCCCAATAGAGCGAATGACAGCTTCTCATGCCACTGCTTGTGCTTCTCTATCATCCTTCTCAGTATCTTCTTGATGTTCTTGTTGGCAGCCTCAACGTCTCCATCCATTTGAGGTCTGTATGCGGTCAAATTCTTGTGCTGGATCTTGAAGGTTTCACACATTACTCTCATCAAATCACTGTTGAGATTGGAACCATTATCGGTGATGATTGACTTTGGAACTCCAAACCGACAATTAATGCGATCGCAGACAAAGTCGGCCATGACTTTCTTAGTAACTGCTTTGTAAGATACAGCTTCGACCCATTTGGTGAAATAGTCAATGGCAACCAGAATGAACTTGTGTCCATTGGAGGCTGCAGGCTCAATTGGTCCAATGACATCCATGCCCCAAACGGCTAACGGCCAGGGTGAACTTGTTGCATTAAGCTCGCTGGGAGGTACCTTTATCATATCCCCATGTATTTGACATCAATGAAATTTGCGGACATAATGGATGCATTATGTTTCCATGTTCATCCAGAAATAACTAGCCCGAAGTATATTCTTTGCTAGAACAAACTCGTTCATATGAGGACCGCATGTACCAGCATGTATTTCCTCCAACAGTTTCGTCGCTTCCTTTGCCTCAACACATTTTAGTAAACCCAAATCGAGAGTCCTCCTATATAGGATTCCTCCGCTATGAAATACGTTGTTTGATAACCTTCGAAGAGTGTGCTTTTGAGTAGCGTTTGCAAGTTCTGGATACTCTCCCTCTACCAAGTACTCCTTAATGTCATGAAACCAAGGCTTTCCATCTGATTCTTCTTCAATGTGGGCACAATAGGCCGGCTGATTGTGAATTCCCACCGGGATAGGATGAATGAAGTTCTTATCTGGAGGCTGGATCATAGATGACAAGGTGCCAGTGCGTCGGCGAACTCATTATGGATTCTGGGAACGTGCCGGAATTCAATCTTCGTGAACCTTCTTCTCAATTCTTGCACACGATGTAGGTATGACAGTATGTTGGAATTCTTGGTCACCCATTCCCCTTGGACTTGGTGTATCAATAAGTCGGAATCCCCGATCACTAATAATTCCTGAACATTCATGTCAATGGCCAAGTTGAGCCTAAGGATGCAGGCCTCATATTCAGCTATGTTGTTGGTGCAGGGGAACCTGAGTTTGACGGATACTGGGTATTGCTGACAAGTTTATGAAATTAAGACTGCTCCAATACCCACGCCTTTGAAGTTTGTGGCCCCATCAAAGAACATCCTCCAACCGTCGTAGGATTCTACAATGTCCTCTCCTACGAATGATACTTCCTCATCAGGGAAATACGTTTTCAAAGTTTCGAATTATCCGTCCACAGGATTCTTAGCAAGATGATTGGATAATTCTTGTCCCTTGACTGCCTTCTAAGTTACGTAAATGATGTCGAAATCACTTAACATGATCTGCCATTTAGCTAGCTTGCCAGTGGGCATGGGCTTCTGAAAGATGTACTTTAGTGGATCCATCCTCGATATGAGGTACGTTGTGTAGGCACAAAAATAATGCCTCAGCTTCTGTGCGACCCAACTCAAAGCACAACAGGTGCGTTCTAATAGAGAATACCGGGCCTCATACGGAGTAAACTTCTTGCTGAGGTAGTAAATTGCTTGCTCCTTCCTCCCTGTTTCACCATGTTGCCCGACAAGACAACCAAAAGCTCCATCTAATACGACCAGGTAGAGTAATAGGGGTTTACCCATCTCTGGGGGTACCAAGACTGGTGGTGTTGAGAGGTACTCTTTGATTCCGTCGAAGGCTTTTTTACAATCCTCAGTCCATTTAGTGGCAGCATCCTTTCTTAGAATTTTGAAAATTTGTTCACAAATGACGGTAGACTGCTATATGAATCGGTTGATATAATTGAGCCTTCCCATAAAGCTCATAAAATCCTTTTTGTTCTTCGGTGGTGGAAATTCCTGAATGGCTTTCACCTTTGATGGATCTAGCTCTATTCCTCGACGACTGACGATGAACCCTAGAAGCTTGCCAGTGGGAACCCCGAACGCACACTTTGCAGGGTTAAGTTTCAGATTGTATCTCCTTAACCTTTTGAAGAACTTTCTCAAATCTTCCATGTGATCAGCAACTTTCTTTGATTTAATAATGATGTCGTCCACATATACCTCGATCTCCTTGTGCATCATATCATGGAATATAGTAGTCATGGCTCTCATGTAGGTGGCCCCTGCATTCTTCATACCGAATGGCATTATTTTGTAGCAATACACTTCCCATGGCATAATGAATTCCATTTTCTCAGCATCTTCCTCGTCCATCCAAATCTGATGGTAACCAGCAAAACAATCTACAAAGGAGTGCAGCTCGTGCTTGGCACAATTGTCAATTAAGATATGTATGTTTGGCCCGATTGAGATCCCGGTAGTCGGCGCAGACTCTGACCTTCCCATATTTCTTTGGTACAAGCACAATTTTGGCTAACCATGTAGGATATTCGACCACTCGGAGAACCCCGACGTTGATCTGCTTAGTGACCTCTTCTTTTATTTTCAAGCTCATGTCTGGTTTTAACTTCCTGACCTTTTGCTTCACTGGTGGGCATGTTGGATCGGTTGGCAGCTTGTGGGCCACAATAGATGTACTGAGGCCAGTCATGTCATCATATGACCAGGCGAATATGTCGTCATATTCCCTTAAAAACTCTGTATATTCCTCCTTTTCTGACGGTGACAGATGAATGCCGATGCGTGTTTCTTTGACGTTCTCTGCGTTTCCCAGGTTGACGACCTCAGTCTCGTCCAAGTTCGATTTAGGTCTATTCTCAAAGTTATCGACTTCTTTAATAATATCCTCAGGTAAATCATCCTCGTCTGACTCGGAATCCATTTGTTGCGTTGCCTCGTTGCAGGTCACAGTCGTCGGTTCATCAAGATAAGTAATAGTAATGCTGTATAAAGTAAAGTAATGGGGAGGAAAACAGTAACAAATAAATATAAGTAAATGTAAGATTTATAAAGAAATTGGAAATGCTTTGATAAATTCAGTAATTGTTTGAACATAAGAGCTCTTGCTTGCAGAAATTAAAAATGCGAAAAGGAAGGAAATTCTTTAAATAAATAAACTGTAAATAATGTTTGTTTTGTTAGCCTTGCTACCCCGAGGCTCGACGGGCTATGGTTGTCCTGACGTACCAATTGTTGAGATGTGATCCCTTGCTCACGACTTGTATGGAAGGGCCTTCCTCCCCCTCCTCTTCAAAAATGACACAGCAATCCATATTCTCATCATCTAGAAATAAATCCCTTATCGCTGCTAGTGCTTCTTCTTTGTCTGTACCATATATGATGTCAGCTGGATGAAACGTCTACTCTATGCGGGGTATTGGCTACTCCAATGGGTAGTAGGGGCTGCGCCATGGTGGCGACCAGTCCTTGAACTCCTTCCAAGTGTATTCGTACCCTAGACCAAAAGTAGTACCGTGCTTCTTGAGTGTTATTGGCTTTGTTATTCCTTGAAGATGCTTACCGAGTCCTTTACCCGGCTCGTACCCTTGCCAGTTCAATATACTTTCAGTCTTACTGCCCCACCACTTTTCTTTGTCAATAGCGTTAACTCGATCTATGTTGTGATAGATTTCTCCGCCCAACTTCCTCCTTCCATCGATGAACGAAAAGGTCTGGCGACCGTAGATATGGTTGCTACCGTCGCCATGAATGATTACCTCTTGTGGGTTCCATTCAAACTTCACAGCTTGATGTTGGGTGGATGCCACGGCCCCAGCCGCGTGGATCCAAGGTCGTCCCAATAGTAAGTTGTAAGATGCAGGCGCATCTATCACTTTGAAATCTTCAACGAACCAAGTTGGTCCCATCTATAAGCATAAGGTAATTTCTCCCATGGTGGCCCTTTGCGAACCGTCGAAGGCCTTTACGTTGATCTCTCCTTCCTTTATCTCATGTAGAATCTTGCCCAATCTCTTGAGTGTGACCAGCGGACAGATATTGAGACTGGAACCCCCGTCAATTAGGATCCTTAAGATGAAATGATCCTCATATTGTACGGTGATGTGTAGTGCTCTATTATGCCCTAGCCCCTCGGGCGGTAGCTCATCTTCATGGAAAGTGATCTTGTGACTCTCCAGTATCTGGCCCACCATATTGGCCATTTCCCCACTAGTGATATTGTCTGGCACGTATGCTTCACTCAGCACCCTTAGCAAAGCACTCCTGTGAGTTTCAGAGTTTTGTAACAGGGAGAGGATGGATATCTGAGCTGGTGTTTTATTCAACTGGTCGAGGACTGAGTACTCCTTAGCTTGTCTCTTTCTCCACTGATCATCAGAACCTGTTTCAACAGGGAGAGGATGGGGTGACGGTTATTGGCCTGCTTGCTAGACTCGGCCAAATGCTCAGGGGTATAAACTCTGCCAGTTCTTGTCAGACCCTATGCGGCGATGGCTTCTTCAGACTTGCCTTTACCTTTCCTCCTTTCTTCAGCGGTATAGTCCCACGGAATGGCGTCTGAGTAAAAGGGAGTAGTTGTCGACATTGCCACTGGAATAGGTGTGGTCATTCTTATACCTGCCGGAGTATATGTTATAGATGGCCGGATTGCAACTTTGAGCGGTCGCACAAACTCGACTTCGATCGGCCCAAGGCTTTTCCCTCGGCGGGTGGCTTTGATTCAAACTCAAGTGGAATGGAAATGTTTACCTCAACTTCCTCAAACGGCTGTATCTGGACCACAATCGGATTAAGAGTAATCGCAGGCTTCTTCGGATCACCCTCGGCAATTAGCCCAATTGATCCCTCAGGATCCCAATCATCTTCAACCTCAATCATGTGGACACCGCCTTTATGGTCAGGCAGCGGATTATTACGAACATTAGGAGCATGGTCCTTGGCTAAAATGATCTTGTTATCTATGAGGGTTTGTATCTTGTCTTTCGGGGAACGACATTCCTCGATGGTGTGTCCTTACCGGAGTGGTAAGCACAGGTTTTGTTTGGGTTGACCCACTGAGATGGGTTCTCGGGGATTACAGTGGGGATAGGTGTGAAATAACTGGCAATTTTAAGCTTTTCATATAATTGGTCAATGGGTTCAGCTATGGCGGTATACTATTTTGGTTGACGACGGTCAAAATATGGGCGATGTCTAGGAAAGTTTTGGAGATTAGGGGGTGATTGATAGTGAGAAGGTTGGGAGTTGTAGGCATTATAGACGGGAGCTAGTTGTAAATATCTGGGCGAGGTAGGATGATATGTGGATGGTGGAGTTTGGTAGGCGGGTGAGGCTGTCTGGTATTGAGGTGAAGGTGCTTGGTAACTTGGAGCTTGTTGGTAAGTGAAGGAAGGTGCGGGGTATACTTGACATTTGGGAGGGGACTTGGCTTGCTGTGCCACCATCACGGCTCCTACATCCCTTTTATTGGACACACCACCGGATTGCAGAGCTTTGTTGGTTGCCTGTAAGGCTTCAAAGCTAGTAACCATACCGTTTTTTATGCCTTCCTCGATTCACTCTCCCACCTTGATGATATCAGAAAACTTGTGCCCTTCGACCATCATCATCCGCTCATAGTACTGAGGATCCTGAGCGCACACGAAGAATTTCTTCATTTTCTCTTCTTCCAAGGCTGGCCTGACCTTAGCAGCCTCTGACCTCCAACGAGTAGCATACTCGCGAAAAGTCTCAGTTGGTTTCTTCTTCAAGTTCTGGATATAGAACACATGCGGTGTATTCTCCGTATTGAATCTGAATCTATCCATTAAGTCCGTAGCCATATTCACCCACTTGATCCATTTCTTTGGATTCCGATTGATGTACCAGGATAGTGCATCACCTTTCAAACTCCTCATGAAGAGTTTCATGCAGATCCTTTCATCTTTTCCCACGCCGACCAATTTGTCGCAGTAAGTCCTCAGATGGACTCGTGGGTCACCAGTACCATCAAACATCTCGAACTTAGGAGGCTTGTATCCCTCGAGCAGTTCAACATCAGGCTGTATGCGAAGATCCTCATAATTCAATCCCTCAACCCCTTTAATTCCTTCGACGACCTGAACTCGCTTTGTCAGTTTTTTGAGTTCCTCAGCCAGATTCCTGATGAGCTTGTCCTTCTCGTCAGACTCATAGGTATGCGGTGTGGCATCAGCTACGGTTTCCACATAAAATGGGTTGTCATAAGCCTGGAAGTTGTCTCTCGTCTGATCTTGGGGAGGTGGAGTGTTGTAGTGACATGTGTTGCGTGGTGCTGGTGGATTGAGATCTTTGGGGTGATTGGGTTGTTTTGGGACGTGTTGGGGTAAAGTGGGGTTCAGAGTATTTGGGAAGTGAACGTCTGGAACGTTGAGGGAGAATTATAGGTGGGCCAAATTCTTGACTTGGTCAAGTTCCTCTTGGAACTTCAGCAGCTTCTTCTCTAGTGGAGACATACCCTCGTGTAGAACCTGAATACCGTGACCGTTAGTGATCTCAACCTGTTCATCCATGTTGTCTTTTCTAGTACCGCTTGCATCTGCCATTTTAGTTTTACCCTTGTTGTTTCCGTTGGGAGGACTGGGAGGAGGAGTAGGAGTAGGGCCCTTTGATCTGGTGCAATAAGTTGTTGATGCCAGAGTGCATGAAAAAACCATTGGGGAAGGGGAATAACTAATAAAAAGGCAGTGAAGTTAGTGAAGATATAAAGAATATTGTGGTAATTTAAACACGTAATGCGAAAAATGTAAAACGCATCCTAAGTTGGGGAACCTCTTTATGCCCGAGGTAGGCCTAGTGACAAATTAATTTGGAGAACTTAAATACTAAATGCCTCATTTTATTGATGATAAAATAGACAAATCCAACTTGACTCTAAAAATACGAAAAATGCAAAATGTCATTAATGGCCAATGGCCTTATTACATCAAAAGCAAAGTAAAGACAAATCCTATCTATTTGATCTCAGACGGACCTTCCCCAGACTCGGCACCTCTACTTGCTTTGATCAACATTCCCATCTCGCGGAGTCCCAGCAGCAAGTAGGTCTTGGCTAGAATTCCTACTTCAGCTTCCTCGGTCTTTTGACAAGTCTCGATCCTCCTAAGGAACTTTTCCTCCAAGTCAACTATGCCTCGTTCCAAGTGTGCTAGCCTATGGGTGGAAGTGATGGCCATGTTCTTCCTTTCCTCGATCAGCTTTTTGTTGGCTATGTAGATTCTGTGATGATCTTTTTCACAGTCACTGAGCCTTTTGCGCAGCTGGTTGAACCTAGTTGTTTCCTCGGATTTCTCGTCTATGACCCTATGTCCTTGAGCGAAACTCGGCTCAATATTTCCTTCCCAGTTATCTTCCAACCATCCCAAATAGTAAGGAGAGCAACCAGCGTGATACCTGTCAGGCTCGATAGTATCCTTCTCCAACCGGATCCTGCAGTGCCACAATTGCTGAGCATGACATTTGTGAGGCCTATCGCCATCTTGGAAGTCCGCCCTGAGATGACTCATTTTCTCGACCCTTGGAACGACTTGTTACCTCCCTGCATGCCTCATGATGCGAATCTAGATGTAAGGGTATGTCCCTCTAAGACCAATCCATATCATGAACGGGGTGTCTCTAGTCCGAATGATGAATTCGTCTGTCGGGAACCACTCGAACAAACATTGGATTTGATCATCGGTTAAATCTCCCAATAACCCAACCCATCCCTTGGCTTGTTCTGGTTGTGCAAACATGTGGGGGATGTAGTTCATACGCTTTGGGTGATGGAAAACAATATGATCATCCTAAATTCTCCTATGTATGTCTTGACGGTATTCACTCCTTTGCAAATGCTCGGTGAGCCAAAGATGAAGTAGCAGGTTGCAACCCTCAAAATGTTTCGCTCCTCGTTGACAGTTCTCCAAAGCTCGGTATATGTCAGCAACAATCATGGGTACAATGCTGAAATCTTGTCCGTCGATACCTTCCATCAGGGTCTTGGTAACCATAGCCAATATGGTCTGGATTCTCCCCTTCTCTGTCGGGAAGATCATCAATCCTAAATAATAGAATATGAAGACGAATACACGGCGGTGAATGTGTCCTAGAGAGGTGAGGGCGAACTCTTCCTGATAAGTGCGGTAAGACTGACTAGGACCATACCTCTCGTACAAATAGTCAAAAGGGATGTACGAGTCTTCCAAGCAGACTAAATCCGGATTCTTCTTGAGTCCCATCATTTTGAGAAAACCACAGCCTGTTCAGTTTTCAAGCATCAATAACCCTTGAGACTCCCAAGACAAACAAGCTAAACCCCCTATCTCCTCCAGTAGTGGTGTCATCTCATTGTTCCCAAATCTAAAAATCGATCGATCACAATCCTAGAATAAGGTGGCAGCCTATATCATCATGTTATTAGGCTGAATGTCCAAAAGAGAGGCAAGTTGCCCAAGTGATTTCTGACTGCTTTTTTGTCACTTGAATACAAGTCTTCCCACCAATTTAGAAGTTGTGGCTGGATGTTGGTGACCATGCCGAATCTGGGGACCTCGTGCCTCATTTCTGCAAAATAAACAAGTTAGGCCCTTACCCCCACCGGACTCGACTATTTAACACCAATAGTTAGCAATGAGCATTTAAGTTCTCCAAATAAATGCACCATAACGTGAAAGAATCCTTTTGGGTTCCAGGGAAACCCAATGGACTTTAGACAAGGCTATCTTAAAGGCAATTGTGCGGACAACACGTTAGCCTGGCTAGGTTTGACCATGATGCATGCAACATACAATAGAGTAATGTTTCTATTGGGGTTTTAGACTGGTAACCTTGAGCGGACAACTCAAGGGGGAAGGCACGAAACTGTCGACTGCACCGTTGATCGATTAGTTTTACCGCAAATACGCCTTTCCGAATTTAGGGGGTAGTAATATTGGAATAGCGCAACCACTCATTGTAAGCGTTGCTATAGGATTTGTTTGGCACGAGTGGAATATGAATGCGGAGCATGATATGTAGTAATAAGCATTAAAACTGATAAGCATGTATTTTCACGTTGATGAAAGCAGTAAAGAAAGGAAATGCAACCGTTATAATGGAAAGCGGTTACAAAGAAGACATGAAGATATGTCAGTTACGCTCAGGTGAAATAAACACCTGTAAAAATAAACAATTTACGGCATGTAACGGAGAATAGGAAAAGGCATAATCATTTAAATGCAAATTAAAGGTCCAAATTTACATATATAATTGCAATGGTATAACCCTAAGGAAGGTCCCCAACAGAGTCGCCATGATGTCGTGCCCCCTTTTTCCTATCGCATGTGTTAGGTATGAAGAGATCGGGTTTAGGACATTATGGACAACTCCTTAAAGGAAAAGGAAGAGTCGCCACCTAACGATTTTAACGGTGCGTTAGAGCACCTAGAGTTGATAACTCATGGACTAGCTTGCATTACCAGAGAACGAGTAAGAGCTTCAAATTATCCCAAGGGGAAGGTGTTAGGCACCCCTCGGGATCCACAACTGTGGGTCCCAACCAAGAAGTTTTTTGAATTTGGACGAATAGACAAATAACAAAAAAAGGCTCTAATAAGAGGGGATTTCCCACAAAGTACAAGTTTTATTAAAAAACTTTGGTAAGAAAACATTACAAGTATTTAAAAGAACTATCCTAGGTTTAAAGCAATACGGATCACATCAATGCAATACCCGGTATGTCACTTCCTCAATGAGGCGGCTACACGTGGTATTAGTGCACCGGTCATCATATTTGTATTCTACCCTTCCCATCCCGTAACGGTTATTTAAAGCGCATGTGTTGGTCACGAATGCTTATTGTGTGCTATCACTCGTCCCATCCTATAAGTCCCGGAGGGTAGTTGGGACTACTGTTCCTACAAAGGCGGGGACTAGGCTGAACCCTTAGGTGTAAAGAATAAAATACTAAGCGACATACAAAAGCAAGTAGGACAACACATATAAGGGAGCATATATAGACAAGTAAAGGCTCACAGACCCCTCCACAGATAGACATATAAATAACACGTCTCAAATATAATTAAAGTCTTAAGATGGGAGTTCGAAAACAGGAATTTTAGTAAAACAGTAGGGACTTGAGTTGGAAAACCTTGATGAAGGCAGAAGATTTAACTGGGGCTGAGGGATTCAGAAATACCAACTTTCAGGAGTACACAGCAATTTAGAGAACTTTCAGAAAATCAGTAAGTTGAGCAAGAGTGCGTTTATTTGAAATTTAATAATCCAAAAGTGAGTACAAAAATCCAGTGGTTCATAGGACTTTATCACATCGTTTTTAGGAAATGGTTTAGCAAGTATTCAGAAATAGAACAACTTTATATAATGAAGTAACTCTGAAAAACTTAACAGTTTGAAGACAGGATAGGAATCATAAATTCTAAAGTCAATAATGAGAAGTAAAAAAGCGCACAATTTCAAAATTGTTTTAAAAGCAGCATAGGAGTTTAGTAAAAGTTGAGTGGATTCAAAGAAAGCAGAATCAGAGTTTGGGAAATTCAAAGAGAGGCATATTAAACCCAACATAGTTGATTTGATTTTAATTACGCATTAGGCCTAAAGTTTGCCTAGGCGTCGTATATTTGCCTAAAGGTGAACATCCTTACATTGACTCTGTTTTAAAAGACATAAGTGATGATACATTTGCAGAAATGTTTTGACCATATTTTAGTGAGGATATTATATTAGAGACAGGTAACTAAGCGTTCAAGTTCTGACAAATAAAAATCCTACAGGTAGGATATTTAATGCACAAAGTATCATCTTAAAACATGGCTTCTATATGGCATGGTTATAAATGCATGAGCATTACATTTGATTATTCGTTTAGAGTTATAACGTGGAAACACGGTTCAGGTGGCATGAATATAATATGTGTGCTGAAATAAAGAATCCTAAGCATGGTTTCTAATGATATGCATGTCCTAAACATGATACTATTACACACACAGGAAGTAAAGGCTATAGTCATTATTTCTACCCATTACTTAACTAAGCATGCATAACCCCCTCCCCATTTCACTATACAACCCCAATAGTACCAATTATTACAGCCCATATCGAATGAATTAGAGAATTATAAAATGGAGAACATGAAGTTATTCTATAGGGAGCCTTCAAACAGGCCCAATCTTCCAGCCTCACCCCTTTCAAGTTTCACAGCCTTACATAGCCTGGGTGCGGCAAAGCTCCCAAAGGTCCTTGTGAAGGCTCTGGCCAATACCAGCACCCAGCAATTGCCCAAGTTGAGATATGTGCAGTGTAGAGTAACTTGCCTCAGTGTGTCAAAGTTCAGAGGGAACTCAAGGTCCCTAGGCAATGCTCACACTGAGGGAGGTGGAACCTAAAGGTCTAGGAATAGTGTGTAGTGCTCAGAGTTGAGTTTTGAAAAGGAGTTTGAAGTAACATAGCTTCAGTGATAAAAAAAGGAGTTTTATGAAAACCAGTTTGAAAGAGAAACATAAGAATAGTCATAACTCAAACAATCACAAACAGGGAAAGGGGTTGGGGACAAGTAGTAGTAGTAGTAGATTTGCACATAATTATCTCTTAGAACAAAGTTACAGATTTCGCAGAATGTGACATGCCAAGAGTTTAGCATATATCGTAGATGGAGAATCTGAGAATAACAAGTATTATAGGGCATTAAGGAAAAACAGTTGATAAGTAAAATGCATAAAGAGATGCTAGGTATGAAGATAGAAGAGGGAAAGTAATCACATAGTCAAAGAGTCACATAGGCCATAATGAATCACATAGAGGAAAACAGGAATCATGTTAAGCTAGAAGAAGTACAGAGATCATAGCAAGGGAAAAGACGATATCATGCCCCTCTCCTCTCTCTGTAACTAGAGAGGTAGGCAAACCTGAGTTTAGAGCCACCTCGATTCGGTAATTCATCTTCAAAAATCATTCTATCTCTGTTTGCCCTTAGTCCGTCTAGCGCCTTTCGGTTGGGTTCCGCCCTGGGGATTATTCTAGTTACATGGTAGGCAATAGAACCATAAGTAAAAATACAAAAGAAATTGTCACGACCCAGAATCATAATCCAGGTCGTGATGGCGCCCAACGACGGGGTTAGGCAAGCCAATATGAATTACACTAAGTGTTACCCTTCCCATTTGATTAAACAAGTCAATTGTTACAAATTTTAAACAGTTAAACATGATGATAGCCGGATACAAAAATAAAGGCATATCACTAAGTGGCCAAAATAAAGCATATGAATGCCTAAACAACCCAAAACCCAAAAATATACACCACATGCGTGCCAGAAACTAGTGTCACGAGTATTATGGGCATACTAGCGGAATATACACAGGAAAGTAATATATATACAAATCCACAGTCGGGATGAAATAGACGGGGAAAATAACAAAAGTAAGCTAAAACTCCATGGTGCTGCTGGGAATCGCCAGAGGAAGCAGCTTACCGTTAAGTCAAGTCCACAAGCTTAGGATCTATCTCCGGTACAATAACCAAAAGCACCAGCCTCAAAACCTATACAGTTAAGTACAAAAGTGCAGCATGAGTACATATTAAATAAATATGTACCCAGTTAGTATCCTGCCTAAACTCGAAGAAGTAGTGACGAGAGGTCGACTCGATACTCAGTAAGGTCCAACAATAATAACATATGGTAGATTATTATGAAATACAATAGACATGTCAGGAAATAAGCAACAACTAAACAATAAAGTACTTTCGAGAGTAAGACCACCGAACGAAACAATAATCACAAATTCTTAGATCCACCGTGGCGTACGGCTCGCTCCCATAAGGTACCTTCTAAACTCGTCATGGCGTACGACCCGATCCCATATGTATTTCAAGTATCTCAACACTGTCGTGGTGTACGGTACGATCCCATATATATATAACAAATACTTCTTAACACTGTCGTGGCGTACGACCCGATCCCATATATATGACAAATACTTTTCAACACTGTCGTGGCGTACCACCCGATCCCATATATATCACAAATACTTCTCAACACTGCCGTAGTGTACGACCCGATACCATATATATTTCAATTTCTTTTCAACTGTGCCGTGGCGTACGGCCCGATCCCATATATATACACTTCAATTACTTTCTCAACTCTGCCATTGCGTATGGCCCGATCCCATATATATATTACACTACTTTCTTTCCAAAACAAATTCCTTTCCATTCAACAATTTTCCATAAAGCCTCAGAGGAACAATACTATACAAAACATAATCTCATAGTACATATGACGTCACAATGAATCATATAAAGCATTGCAAGGAAGCATATAAGACATTACGGGGAAGCATATAAGGCATTATGAGGAAGCATATAAGGCATTACGAGGAAACATATAAGGCATTACGAGGAAACATATAAGGCATTACGAGGAAAAATATAAGGCATGATGTGGGCCTAACTACTCGGACATAACAATGATAGCCGCTACGTACGGACTCTCGTCACTTGGTGCGTACATAGCCCCCAAACAATTTACACATAGCATATACATCACCTATGGGGAAAATTCCCTCTTACAAGGTTAGAAAGGAAACTCACCTCGTGTCGGATCTACCCCTCGGACCACAATTGCGCCTGAAAATCCAAACTCTACACCCGAGGACTCGCAACTAGTAAAAAGGTATACAATCATATCAATGCGGGAAATTATCCTAGCTATTCGATAAAATCGCTATTCTTGAAGAATTCCCAAACTCCAACCCCGGTCCCGCATGTTCAAATTTTGAAAATTCTCGAAGGGATCACTCACCCATAGCCTAAGGGTCATTAAGGTGTGATTTCTACTTGAATTCATGGCCTAAAATGGAAAATCAAAAAATCCTCAAGACCCTTAAAATTACTACCTAATTCTATGATTTTAGATAATTTAGTAGGAAATTTAACTAGGAGTTAATGTTTGAAACTAATGCTAGATAGGGAATTTACTTACCTCAAGTACTAGGTTGAAGGCCCTCTTGGAAGCTCCCAAATAACACAAGGAAGAAGATGGAAAATGGAAGAAATGACTCAATCCCGTGTTTAAATGTAATTTCACTGCCTGGCCTACAGGGATTCCGCACCTGCGGTCTCGCACCTGCGGAATTGGGCAAGAGGGGCTGGGGTCGCACCTGCGGAGCTGGAGACCGCATCTGCGGTTCCGTTCCTGCGGAAGAGGAACCGCACCTGCGAAACCTTCGCACCTGCAAGGCTGGGACCGCAGGAGCGGTCCCGCACCTGCGGCTGGGCAACCGCACCTGCGGTCACATCACATCAGGTGCACCAGCTGCTTGTTCAACTGGTTTTTTGGCATCGTGTTGTGTCCGGGAGGCACCTGGGCCCATCCGAGCCCCTGTCCAAATATACCAACAAGTCCTAACTAATAATACGGACTCGCTCGAGCCTTGGGAACACCCGAAACAGCGCTAAATCTAATAATCATCCCTTAAACCCCCTAGGATCAAACTTAAGGATTTCTAAGTTCTTGATTTCTATAACAACGCGCCAGACCGACCTATACTACTCGGATCGACCCAAAAATTTGTAGACAAGTCATGAATGACATAACGGAACTATCCCCGATCTCCGAATTTAATTCGGACCTCAGTAACAAAAAATCGCATTCCAAACCAAATTTCAAATTCTATGAGATTTCTCAAAACTTCATTAACTCTAAATTTCCCATTTTGATCCGAAACCCGTCAAATCAAGTTCGCTTCTTACCAAATTTGACAGATAACTTAATTAACATATATTGAACCTGTCTCGGGCTCCGAAACCATAATACGTGCCCGGCAGTACAGGTTTCACATCGAGGTTCATTTTCATAAGTCCTTATTATTTTCAGAAAATAATTTCCTTTAAAAATTCATTTCTCGGACTTTGGTCCTCGGAATTCGATTCCGGGCATACGCCCAAGTCCCATATTTTACTACGGACCTTCCGGAACCGCCAGATCACGGGTCCGGGTCCGTTTACCAAAAATGTTGACCAAAGTCAACTTTATTCAACTAATTATCATAAATTCAACTCTTTATCAAGTTTTCACATAAACTCTTCTCGGCTACGCGCCCAGGCTGCGCACGCACATTGTGGTGAGATTAACGGAGGCTTTCGGCGCCTCGGAACACAGTCATAATTAAATTTACATAAGATGACCTTATGGGTCATCACGATCTCCCCCTCTAAAACAAACGTTCATCCTCGAACGGACGTAGAATCGTACCTGAAGTGCCGAATAGCTGTGGATACCTTCTCCACATGTCCTCCTCGGACTCCCAAGTCGCCTCATCGACCGGTTGGCCCCTCCACTGGACCTTTACGGCAGAAATTCTCTTAGACCTCAACTGGCGGTCCTGCCTATCAATAATAGCAACTAGCTCCTCCTCGAAGCCCAACTTCTCATCTAACTGAATAGTGCTGAAATCAATCACGTGAGAGAAATCGGCATGATGTCTCCGAAGCATGGATACATGAAATACCGAATGAACTCCTGATAAGGGGGGAGGTAAGGTGAGCTCATAAGCAACCTCTCCGACTCGCCCAAACACCTCAAAAGGGCCTATTAACCTGGGGCTTAGCTTTCCCTTCTTCCCGAATCTCATAACGCCCTTCGTCGGAGAAACCTTCAACATAACCTTATCTCCCTCCATAAATGCTACATCACGCGCCCGCTTATCTGCGTAACTCTTCTGTCTAGATTGAGTTGTGTGGAGTCTCTCCTGAATAATCTTCACCATATCCAAAGAATCTCTCACCAGATCTGTTCCATATAACTTGGCCTCGCCGGGCTCAAACCACCCGATAGGAGAACGACATCGCCGACCATATAAAGCCTCGAATGGAGCCATCTCGATGCTGGACTGATAACTGTTATTGTATGCAAACTCCGCCAAAGGCAAGAACTTGTCACATTGACCGCCAAAATCAATCACACAAGCCCTGAGCAAATCCTCCAAAATTTGAACCGTAAGCTTCAGAACATAAATCTGGGCCAGCCTCTCTGTAGTATAAGTAGTAGCCACAGGAATGAAATACGCCGATTTGGTCAATCTATCCACTATGACCCAAACCGCGTCAACCTTCTGCAAAGTACGAGGCAACCCAACCACAAAGTCCATGGTGATGCGCTCCTATTTCCACTCAGGAATGGGCATCTTCTGAAACAAGCCTCCTGGCCTCTGGTGCTCGTACTTGACCTGCTGACAATTGAGACACCTAGACACACACTGCACTATATCCTTCTTAATCCGCCTCCACCAGTAGTGCTGCTTAAAATCACGGTACATCGTCGTCGCACTAGGATGAACATAATACCGAGAACTGTGGGCTACTTCTAAAGTTCTCTTCCTCGGGCCATCAATATTAGGAACACATAAACGGCCCTGGAGCATCAAGACACCATCCTCGCCTAAAATAATCTCCTTGATTCTGGCGTGGTCAACCGTACCCCGAAGCTCTGCAAGGCATGGATCATCAAACTGCCGAGCCTTAATCTCCCCCAACAATGAAGACTGAGCAACTACATGATCCAAAACTCGACGAGGCTCCGAAAGGTCCAATCTCATAAGGCGATCTGACAAGGACTGAATGTCCAAGGCTAAAGGTCTCTCCTCCGCTGCAATGTAGGCCAAGCAACCCATACTCGTTGCCCACCTTCTCAAAGCATATGCTACTACATTCGCCTTGCCTGGGTGATACAAAATAGTGAGATCATAATCTTTTAACAACTCAAGCCATCTCCGCTGCCTCAAATTAAGGTCCCTCTACTTAAACAAATGCTGCAGACTGCAGTGGTCTGTATAAATCTGGGCCAACCTCTCTGTAGTATAAGTAGTAGCCACAGGATTGAAATGCGCCGATTTGGTCAATCTATCCACAATGACCCAAACCGCGTCAACCTTTCGCAAAGTCCGAGGCAACCCAACCACAAAGTCCATGGTGATGCGCTCCCATTTCAACTCAGGAATGGGCATCTTCTGAAACAAGCCTCATGGCTTCAGGTGCTCGTACTTGACCTGCTGACAATTGAGGCACCTAGCCACATACTAAACTATATCCTTCTTCATCCGCCTCCAACAGTAGTGCTGCTTCAAATCACGGTACATCTTCGTCGCACCCGGATGAACAGAATACCGAGAACTGTGGGCCTCTTCTAAAATTCTCTTCCTCGGGACATCAATATTAGGAACACATAAACGGCCCTGGAGTCTCAAGACACCATCCTCGCCTAAAGTAACCTCCTTGGTCCTGCCCTAGACCACCGTACCCCGAAGCTCTGCAAGGCATGGATCATCAAACTGCCGAGCCTTAATCTCCCCCAACAATGAAGACTGAGCAACTACATGAGCCAAAACTCGACGAGGTTCCGAAAGGTCCAATCTCAAAAGGCGATTGGCCAAGGAATGAATGTCCAAGGCTAAAGGTCTCTCCTCCGCTGCAATGTAGGCCAAGCTACCCATACTCGCTGCCCACCTGCTCAAAGCATCTGCTACTACATTTGCCTTGCACGGGTGATACAAAATTGTGAGATGTAATCTTTTAACAACTCAAGCCATCTCCGCTGCCTCAAATTAAAGTCCCTCTGCCTAAACAAATGCTGCAGACTGCGGTGGTCTGTATAAACCTCACAAGACACACCATACAAGTAGTGCCGCCGAATATTCAAAGCATGAACAATCGCCGCCAACTCTAAGTCGTGCACATGATAATTCTTTTCATGAACCTTCAGCTGACGTGAAGCATAAGCAATAACCCTGCCATCCTGCATCAACACACATCCCAACTCGACGCGTCAAGCGTCTCAATACACGGTATACACCCCAGAACCGAAAGGCAATGTCAGAAGTGGTGCTGAGGTCAAAGCTGACTTGAGCTTCTAAAAGCTCGCCTCACACTCGTCGGACCACCAGAACGGGGCATTCTTCTGAATCAATCTGGTCAATGGATCTACAATAGAAGAGAACCTTTCCACGAATCGGAGATAATAGCCTGCTAGGCCCCAGAAACTCCTGATCTCTGGAGCTGAAGTAGGACGCGGCCAACTCTGAACCACCTCAATCTTCTGAGGACCAACCTTGATACCTTCTCTGGAAACCACATGCCCCAAAAAAGCCACGCAATCTAACCAAAACTCGCACTTGGAGAACTTAGCATACAAATTTTGTTCCCGCAAGGTTTGGAGTACAACTCTCAAATATTGCTCATGCTCACCCAGGCTGCACGAATAAATCAAGATGTCATCAATGAAGACGATGACGACGGAATCCATATACGACCTGAATACCCTATTCATCAAGTCCATGAATGCTGCTGGGGAATTAGTTAAACCAAAGGACATCACCAGGAACTCATAATGGCCATATCTGGTACGAAATGCAGTCTTCGGAACATCTGAAGCTTGCATCTTCAACTGATGATAACTCGATCTCAAATAAACCTTGGAAAACACACGAGCACCCTACAACTGGTGAAATAAATAATCGATGCGCGGCGGAGGATACTTATTCTTAATAGTAACCTTATTCAGCTGGCGGTAATCAATACACATCCGCATAAACCTATCCTTCTTCTTCACAAATAGGACCGGAGCACCCCACGGCGACACACTCGGCCTTATGAACCCTTTAGCCAAAAGCACCTCAAGTTGCTCCTTTAACTCTTTCAACTCCTTAGGAGCCATACGATACGGGGGAATGGAAATAGGCTGAGTATCTGGAGCTAAATCAATACGATAATCAATGTCTCGATCTGGAGGCATGCTTGTAAAATATGAAGGAAATACGTCTGATAACTCTCGCACCACTGGCACTGAATCAATGGTCGGAGACTCGGCGGTGGTGTCTCGCACATAAGCAAGGTAAGCCAAACAACCCTTCTCGACCATATTCCGAGCCTTCAAGAAGGAAATGACCCGGCTAGAGGCACTAACTGAAGAACCCCTCCACTCTAACCTAGGCGACTCAGGCATGGCTAAAGTGACTGTCTTGGCATGGCATTCTAACACAGCATGATAAGCAGATAGCCAATCCATGCCTAGAATAACTTCAAAATCAATCATATCCAGCAATAAAAGATCTGCTCTGGTATCGAGACCGCAGAAAGATATCACACAAGATCGGTATACCCAGTCTACCACCACAGAATCGCCCACAGGAGTGGACACATATATAGGAGAACCCAAGGACTCACAAGGGACACCTAGAAAATGAGAAAATAGGACTGAAACATATGAATACGTGGATTATGGATCAAATAGTACCGAAGCCTCTCTACCACATACTGAGATAATACGTGTGATTACGGCGTCTGAGGCCACTGCATCTGATCTGGTCAGAATGTCATAGAATCTGGCTGAGGCTCCGGAGGGTTGAACTCCCCCAGGGTGAACAGGAACTAACTAACCTACTCCTAGCTGGCCTCCTCTTCTAGGACGATCCCTGCCGAACTGTCTTCCACCTCGAGGTGGCCAGATTGCTGGTGCTGAACTCCTAGGCTGATAACTCTGATGCACTGCATTGTTCCAATACCTGGGACAATACCTCAACGTATGACCCGGCTCCCCACACTCAAAAAAACCTCCTGGTGCTACAGCCCGCTGGCCGAAAGAGGACTAACCCTGAATAGCAGAAGGGCAGTGTGAACCATTTGGTAAGGCACTGAAATAGGAACTAGAGGATCTCGGATGACTAGAATAACAGTTGGGCGCATGCTGGATGGCTGGAGGACGGTACGAACGCTCTGGCATAACGCCGAACAGAAGTCTCACTGAACCACCTCAAGGGGGTAGTGGGGGTGCTGAATAAGAAGTTCTGTTGGGCTGACCACCCCCGTACTTGCCCCTACTTCTAGCTGAAACATCCCTGAACTCTCCTGAGAATCTGACCCTCTTGTCCCGCTGACGGTGGTGACCCTGCTCCCTGCTCCTCAACCGATACCCCTCAATTCGTCGAGCTATCTCGACTACAAGCTGGTAGGGGGTACCCATCTCCACCTCTCAGGCCATAGAGGCCCTAATACCTGGATGCAAGCCTGCCCCAAACCGCCGCACCCTCCCGGCATTAGTAGGTAATATCAAAAGGGCATGGCGAGATAACTCGTAAAATCTAGCCTCAAAATTAGTCATTGATGTCTGCCCTTGCTCTAGTCGCTCAAATTGACCCTGTAGCTCCTCCCTGTCAGAAGGTGGAATGTATCTGTCTAGAAATAGTTGAGCGAACTGGTCCCAAGTGACAAGAGGAGAATCTGCTGCTCTGCGGAGAATATATGACTGCCAACACCTGCGAGCTCTGCCCTCTAACTAAAATGTGGTGAAATCCACTCCATGGGACTCCAAAATCCTCATGTTNGAGGAGAATCTGCTGGTCTGCTGAGAATATATGACTGCCAACACCTGCGAGCTCTGCCCTCTAACTAAAATGTGGTGAAATCCACTCCATGGGACTCCAAAATCCTCATGTTGTGCAGTCTGTCCCTACACCTACCGATGAAATCATGAGCATCCTCTCCCTGCTCACCCCCGAAGACTGAAGGGCTAAGTCGGGTCCATCTATTCAATATCATCTGCTGGTCACCCTCTGCAACTGGCCTGGGCTCTGGGGCTGCCACTACGAGCTGAACCCCTCCCACGGGCGGTGTGCACGGGGTATGATCTGTTGCTGCTGCCTGACCTGTGGCCTGAGCGGTAGGGGTCTGAACTCCCCATCCCGCTTGAGAAGTAGCAGGGTCGGGTGGAAATAAACCAGCCTGAGACATAGTGTCCATGAATCTCAGCATACGGCCCATGGCCTCCTAGAAGCCTGGCCCAGTCATGAAATCCACTGGAGCAGGTGCTACTGGAGGCACCTCATCCTGCTCCTCCATAATAGGGTCCTCTGGTGGTTCCACTGGTGTAGCTGTGGGATGCTCTCATCCCCTACCTCGAGCAGGTGCTCTACCCATGTCTCTACCCCGTCCTCGGGCGGCGGGGGCAACGACATCTCCTGGGCCAGAAGCATCGGATTCACGCGTCCTCACCATCTGTGAGAGAACAGAAGAATAAGTTTTAGTACATCATAGATTGCACGACAGGATCTGAATAAAGGGAAATTTCCTAACACCCCATAATCTCCTGAAGATAAGTCCAGACGTCTACGCACCGATCTGCAAGACTCTACTGGGCCTTCCCATGACTCGTGAGACCTTCGTGAACCTACGGCTCTGATACCACATTGTCACGACCTAGAATCCTAATCCAGGTCGTGATGGCGCCCAACGACGGGGTTAGGCAAGCCAATATGAATTACACTAAGTGTTACCCCTCCCATTTGTTTAAACAAGTCAATAGTTACCAATTTTAAACAGTTAAACATGATGATAGCCGGATATGAAAATAAAGGCATATAACTAAGTGGCCAAAATAAAGCATATGAATTCCTAAACAACCCAAAACCCAAAAATATACACCACGCGCGTGACAGGAACTAGTGTCACGAGTGTCATGGGAATACTAGAGGAATATACAAAGGAGAGTAATATATATACAAATCAACAGTGTGGATGAAATAGACGGGGAAAATAACAAAAGTAAGTGGAAACTCCATGGTGCTGCTGGGAATCGCCAGAGGAAGCAGCTCACCATGAAATCAAGTCCACAAGCTCAGAACCTGTACAGTTAAGTACATAAGTGCAGCATGAGTACATATTAAATAAATATGTACCCAGTGAGTATCCCGCCTAAACTCGAAAAAGTAGTGATGAGAGGTCGACTCGATACTCACTAAGGTCCAACAGTAATAACAAATGATAGATTATTATGAAATACAATAGACATGTCAGGAAATAAGCAACAAGTATACATCAAGAGCAGAAAATCCAAACAACTACTGAACTAAACAATAAAGTACTATCTAGGGTAAGACCACCGAACGAAACAATAATCACAAATTCATAGATCCGTCGTGGCATACGGCCCGCTCCCACAAGGTACCTTCTGAACTCGTTGTGGCGTATGACCCGATCCCATATGTATTTCATGTATTTCTCAACACTGCCGTGGCGTATGACCCGATCCCATATATATATCACAAATACTTCTCAACACTGTAATGGCATACGGCCCGATCCCATATATATGGCAAATACTTCTCAACACTGCCGTGGCGTACGACCCGATCCTATATATATCATACATACCTCTCAACACTACCGTGGCGTACGGCCCGATCCCATATATATTTAAATTTCTTTCCAACACTACTGTGGAGTATGGCCCAATCCCATATATTTACACTTCAATTACTTTTTCAACTCTATCGTGGCGTACAACCCGATCCCATATATATATTACACTACTTTCTTTCCATAACAAATTCCTTTCCATTCAACAATTTTCCATAAAGCCTCAAAAGAACAATACTACACAAAACATAATCTCATAGTACATATGACTTCACATAAATCATATAAATCATTGCAAGGAAGCACATAAGGCATTACGAGGAAGCATATAAGGCATTACGAGGAAGCATATAAGGCATTACGAGGAAACATATAAGGCATTACGAAGAAACATATAAGGCATTACGAGAAAACATATAAGGCATTACGAGGATACATCACCTATGGGGACAATTCCCCCAAACAATTTACACATAGCATATACATCACCTATGGGGACAATTCCCTCTTACAAGGTTAGAAAGGAGACTCACCTCGTGTTGAATCTACCCCTCGGACCACATTTGCGCCCGAAACTCCAAACTCTACACCCGAGGACTCGCAACTAGTAAAAAGGTATACAATCATATCAATGCATTCACAATGCGGGAAATTATCCTAGCTATTCAATAAAATCGCTATTCTTGAAGAATTCCCAAATTCCAACCCCGGTCCCCCATGTTCAAATTCCGAAAATTCTCGAAGGGATTACTCACCCATAGCCTAAGGGTCATTAAGGTGTGATTTCTACTTCAATTCATGGCCTAAAATGGAAAATCACAAAATCCTCAAGAGCCCTAAAATTACTACCTAATTCTATGATTTTAGATAATTTAGTAGGGAATTTAACTAGGAGTTAATGTTTGAAACTAATGCTAGATAGGGAATTTACTTACCTCAAGTACTAGGTTGAAGGCCCTCTTGGAAGCTCCGAAATAACACAAGGAAGAAGATTGAAAATGGAAGAAATGACTCAATCTAGTGTTTAAAGGAAATTTCACTGCCTGGCCTACAGGGATTCCGCACCTGCGGCTCGAGGACCGCACCTGCGATTTCGCACCTGCGGAATTGGGCAAGAGGGGTTGGGGTCGCACCTGCGGAGCTGGAGAACGCACATGCGGTTCCGCACATGCGGTTCCGCTCCTGCGGAAGAGGAACCGCACCTACGGATCCTTTGCACCTGCGAGGTTGGGACCGCAGAAGAGGTCCCGCACCTCCGGTCACATCAGATCAGGTGCACCAGCTGCATTTTCAGCTGGTTTTTGGCCTCGTGTGTTGTCCGGGAGGCACCTGGGCCCACCCGAGCCCCTGTCAAAATATACCAACAAGTCCTAACTAATAATACGGACTCACTCGAGCCTTCATAACACCCAAAACAACGCTAAATCTAATAATCATACCTCAAAACCCCTAGGATCAAACTTAAGGATTTCTAAGTTCTTGATTTCTATAACAATGCGCCGGACCGACCTATACTACTCGGATCGACCCCAAATTTTAAAGACAAGTCATGAATGAAATAACGAAACTATCCCCGGTCTTGGAATTTCATTTGGACCTCGGGAACAAAAAATCGCATTCCAAACCAAATTTCAAATTCTATGACATTTCTCAAAACTTCATTAACTCTAAATTTCCCATTTTGATCTGAAACTCGTCAAATCAAGTCAGTTTGTTACCAAATTTCACAGATAACTTAATTAACATATATTGAACCTGTCCCGGGCTCCGGAACCATAATACGGGCCCGGCAGCACAGGTTTCACATCGAGGGTCATTTTCATAAGTCCTTATTATTTTCAGAAAATAATTTCCTTTAAAAATTCATTTCTCGGACTTGGGTCCTCGGAATTCGATTCTGTGCATACGCCCAAGTCCCATATTTTCCTACGGACCTTTCGGGACCGCCAGATCACGGGTCCGGGTCCGCTTACCAAAAATATTGACCAAAGTCAACTTTATTCAATTAATTATCATAAATTCAACTCTTTATCAGGTTTTCACATAAAGGCTTCCCGACTATGCGTCCAGGATGCACACGCACATCGAGGTGAGATCAACGGAGTCTTTCGGGGCCTCGGAACATAGTTATAATTAACTTTACATAAGATGACCTTTTGGGTCATCACCATCTCCCCCTCTAAAACAAACGTTCGTCCTCGAACGGACGTAGAATCATACCTGAAGTGCCGAATAGTTGTGGATACCTGCTCCGCATGTCCTCCTCGGACTCCTAAGTCTCCTCATCGACTGGTTGGCCCCTCCACTACACCTTTACGGCAGAAATTCTCTTAGACCTCAACTAGCGGTCCTGCCTATCAATAATAGCAATTGGCTTCTCCTCGAAGCCCAACTTCTCATCTACTGAATAGTGCTGAAATCAATCACGTGAGATAAATCGGCATGATATCTCCAGAGCATGGATAAATGAAATACCGGATAAACTCCTGATAAGGCGGGAGGTAAGGCGAGCTCATAAGCAACCTCCCCGACCCGCCCCAACACCTCGAAAGGGCCTATAAACCTGGGGCTTAGCTTGCCCTTCTTCCCGAATCTCATAATACCCTTCATAGGCGAAACCTTCAACATAACCTTATCTCCCTCCATAAATGCTACATCACGCGCCCGCTTATCTGCATAACTCTTCTGTCTGGACTGAGATGTGCGGAGTCTCTCCTGAATAATCTTCACCCTATCCAAAGCATATCTCACCAGATCTGTGCAATATAACTTGGCCTCGCCGAGCTCAAACCACCCGATAGGAGACCGACATCGCCGACCATATAAAGCCTCGAATGGAGCCATCTCGATGCTGGACTGATAACTGTTATTGTATGCAAACTCCGCCAAAGGCAAGAACTGGTTCCATTGACCGCCAAAAGCAATCACACAAGCCCTGAGCATATCCTCAAAAATCTAAACTGTACGCTCCGACTGACCATCATTCTGAGGGTGAAATGCTGAGCTGAGATCTATCTGAGTTCCCATCTCACTGCGCAATGCTCTCCAGAAGTGTGAGGTGAACTGAGGACCTCGATCTGATATAATGGACACCGGCACACCGTGCAACCGGACTATCTCCCAAACATAAATCTGGGCCAGCCTCTCTGTAGTATAAGTAGTAGCCACAGGAATGAAATGCGCCGATTTGGTCAATCTATCCACAATGACGCAAACCGCGTCAACCTTCCACAAAGTCTGAGGAAACCCAACCATAAAGTCCATGGTGATGCGCTCTCATTTCCACTCAAGAATGGGCATCTGCTGAAACAATCCTCCTGGCCTCTAGTGCTAGTACTTGACCTGCTGGCAATTGAGACACCTACCCACATAATGCACTATATCCTTCTTCATCCGCCTCAACCAGTTGTGATGCTTCAAGTCACGGTACATCTTCGTCGCACCCGGATGAACAGAATACCGAGAACTGTGGGCCTCTTCTAAAATTCTCTTCCTCAGGCCATCAATATTAAGAACACATAAACAGCCCTGGAGCCTCAAGACACCATCCTAGCCCTAAGTAACCTCGTTGGTCCTGCCCTGGACAACCGTACCCCGAAGCTCTACAAGGCATGGATCATCAAACTGCAGAGCCTTAATCTCCCCCAACAATGAAGACTGAGCAACTACATGAGCTAAAACTTGACGAGGCTCCGAAAGGTCCAATCTCAAAAGGGGATTGGCCAAGGACTGAATGTCCAAGGCTAAAGGTTTGTCCTCCGCTGCAATGTAGGCCAAGCTACCCATACTCGCTGCCCTCCTTCTCAAAGCATCTGCTACTACATTCGCCTTGCCAGGGTGATACAAAATAGTGAGATCATAATCTTTTAACAACTCAAGCCATCTTCGCTGCCTCAAATTAAGGTCCCTCTACTTAAACAAATGTTGTAGACTGCGGTGGTCTTTATAAATCACAGAAGACACTCCATACAAGTAGTGCCGCCAAATCTTCAAAGCATGAACAATCGCCGCCAACTCTAAGTCCTGCACAGGATAATTCTTTTCATGAACATTCAGATGGCGCGAAGAATAAGCAATAACCCTGCCATCCTACATCATCACACATCCCAACCCGATACGTGAAGCGTCGCAATACACGATATACACCCCAGAACCGGAAGGGAATGACAGAATTGGTGTTGAGGTCAAAGTTGACTTGAGCTTCTGAAAGCTCGCCTCACACTCGTCAGACCATAGGAATAGGGCATTCTTCTGAGTCAATCTGGTCAATGGAGCTGCAATGGAAGAGAACCCTTCCACGAATCGGCGATAATATCCTGCTAGACCTAAGAAACTCCTGGTCTCTGGAGCTGAAGTAGGATGCGGCCAACTCTGAACCGCCTCAATATTCCGAGGATCAACCTTGATACCTTCTTCGGATAAAACATGCCCCAAAAATGCCACAGAATCTAACCAGAACTCGCACTTGGAGACCTTAGCATACAGCTTCGGTTCCCGTAAGGTCTGGAGCACAACTCTCAAATGCTGCTCATGCTCACCCAGGCTCCGCGAATAAATCAAGATGTCATTAATGAAGGCGATGATGAAGGAATCAATATACGGCCTGAATACCCTATTCATAGAGTTCATGAATGCTGCTAGGGCATTAGTTAAACCAAAGGACATCACCAGGAACTCATAATGGCCATATCTGGTACGAAATGCAGTCTTCGGAACATCTGAAGCCCGAATATTCAACTGATGATATCCTGATCTCAAATAAACCTTGGAAAACACACGAGCACCCTGCAACTGGTCAAATAAATCATCGATGCGCGGCAGAGGATACTTATTCTTAATAGTAACCTTATTCAGTTAGCGGTAATCAATACACATCCGCATAGACCCATCCTTCTTCTTCACAAATAGGACCGGAGCACCCCACGACGACACACTCAGCCTAATGAACCCTTTAGCCAACATCTCTTCAAGTTGCTCCTTTAACTCTTTCATCTCCTTAGGAGCCATAAGATACAGGGAAATGGAAATAGGATGAGTATCTGAAGCTAAATCAACACGGAAATCAATGTCTCGATCTGGAGGCATGCCTGGAAGATCTTAAGGAAATACGTTTGAACACTCTTGCACCACCATCACTGAATCAATGGTCGGAGACTCGTCGGTGGTGTCCCGCACATATGCAAGGTAAGCCAAACAACCCTTCTCAACCTTATGCCGAGCCTTCAGGAAGGAAATGACCCGGCTGGAGGCACTAACTTAAGAACCCCTCCACCATAGCCTAGGCGACTCAGGCATGGCTAAAGTGACTGTCCTGGCATGGCAATCTAACACAGCATGATAAAGAGATAGTCAATCCATGCCTAGGATAACCTCAAAATCAATCATATCCATCAATAAAAGATATGCTCTGGTATCGAGACCGCATAAAGTGATCACACAAGACCGGTAGACCTGGTCTACCACCATAGAATCGCCCACAGTAGTGGACACATATATAGAAGAACCCAAGGACTCACGAGGGACACCCAGAAAATGAGCAAATAGGACTGAAACATATGAATACGTGGATCCTGGATCAAATAGTACCGAAGCCTCTCTACCACATACTGAGATAATACGTGTGATTACGGCGTTTGAGGCCACTGCATCTGATTTTGTCGGAACGGCATAGAATCTGGCTGAGGCTCCGGAGGACTGAACTCCACCAGGGTGAACAGGAACTAACTGACCTCCTCCTGGCTGGCCTCCCCCTCTAGGACGACCCCTGCCGACCTGTCCTCTACCTCGAGGTGGCCAGATTGCTGGTGCTGAACTCCTAGGCGGATAACTCTGATGCACTACCTTGTTCCAATACCTGGGACAATACCTCAACGTATGACCCGGCTCCCCACACTCAAAACAACCTCCTGGTGCTACAGCCCGCTGCCCGAAAGAAGACTAACCCTGAATAGCAGAAGGGCAGTGTGAACCATTTGGTAAGGCACTGAAATAGGAACTAGAGGATCTCGGATGACTAGAATAACAGTTGGGCGCATGCTGGATGGCTGGAGGACGGTACGAACGCTCTGGCATAACGCCGAACAGAAGTCTCACTGAACCACCTCAAGGGGGTAGTGGGGATGCTGAATAAGAAGTTCTGTTGGGCTGACCACCCCCGAACTGACCCCTGCTTCTAGCTAAAACTTCCCTGAACTCTCCTTAGAATTTGACCCTCTTGTACCGCTGACCCTGCTCCCTGCTCCTCAACCGATACTCCTCAATTCGTCGAGCTATCTTGACTACAAGCTGGTAGGGGGTACCCATCTCCACCTCTCGGTCCATAGAGGCCCTAATACCTGGATGCAAGCCTGCCCCAAACCGCCGCACCCTCCCGGCATTAGTAGGCAATATCAAAAGGGCATGGCGAGATAACTCGGAAAATCTAGCCTCATAATTAGTCATTGACGTCTACCCTTACTCTAGTCGCTCAAACTGACCCCGTAGCTCCTCCCTCTCAGAAGGTGGAATGTATCTGTCTAGAAATAGCTGAGTGAACTGGTCCCAAGTGACAGGAGGAGAATCTGCTGGTCTGCTGAGAATATATGACTGCCACCACCTGCGAGCTCTACCCTCTAACTGAAATGTGGTGAAATCCACTCCATAGGACTCCAAAATCCTCATTTTGTGCAGTCTGTCCGTGCACCTATCGATGAAATCCTGAGCATCCTCTCCCCGCTCACCCCCGAAGACTGGAGGGCGAAGTCGGGTCTATCTATCCAACATCTTCTGCTGGTCACCCTCTACAACTGACCTGGGCTCTAGGGCTGCTACTACGGGCTGAACCCCTCCCACAGGGGGTGTGACCGGGGTATGACGTGCTGCTGCCTGACCTGTGGCGTGAGCAGTAGGGTTCTGAACTCCCCCTCCCGCTTGAGAAGTAGCAGGATTGGGTGGAAATAAACCAGCCTGAGACATAGTGTCCATGAATCTCAGCATACGGCCCATGACCTCCTGGAAGCCTGGCCCTGTCATGAAATCCACTGGAGCAGGTGCTACTGGAGGCACCTCATCCTGCTCCTCCATAATAGGGTCCTCTGGTGGTTCCACTGGTGTAGCTCTGGGATGCCCTTGTCCCCTACCTCGAGTAGGTGCTCTACCCTTGCCTCTACCCCGTCCTCGGGCGGCGGGGGAAGTGGCATCTCCTAGGCCAAAAGCATCGAATGCACGCGTCCTCACCATTTGTGAGAGAATAGAAAAATAAATTTGAGTACATCATAGATTTCATGACATGATCTGAATAAAGGGAAATTTCCTAACACCCCATAGCCTCCTGAAGATAAGTACAGACGTCTCCGCACCGATCCGCAAGACTCTATTGGGCTTGCCCGTGACTCGTGAGACCTTCGTGAACCTACGGCTCTGATACCACGTTGTCAATATGAATTACACTAGGTGTAACCCTTCCCATGTGATTAAACAAGTCAATATTTACCAGTTTATAAACAATTAAACATGATAATAGCTTGATGTGAAAAATAAAATCATAACAATATATGGCCGGAATAAAACATATGTACGGATATACAACTATAACCCAAAATATACACTACGTGTGTGCCAAGAACTAGTGTCATGAGTGTCACGGGAAACTAGCGGAACATACAAGACACATATATAAACAAATCCACAGTCTGGATGAAATAGACGGGGAAAATAGCAAAGGAACTTCAGGGTGCTGCTAGGAGGTCGCCAGGAAGAGCAGCTCACCATGAAGTCTAATCACATAAATCATTATCTAGAACCGGCCTGATAATTAGATGTACCAGCCTCTAGACCTGTACAATCAAGTACAGAAGAAGAAGAAGTGCAGCATGGGTACATAAATAAATATGTACCCACTAAGTATCCCGTATAAACTCGAAGGGGTAGTGACGAGAGGTCAACTAGATACTCGCTAAGGTCCAGCAATATAATATAAAAAGAGATATCGCTAAAACAGTAGGCATGTGAAACAGAAATCAACAAGTACATAAGCAATTAATGTAATCCAAGTAACAAAAATTACCTGCAAGTGCCAAACTTCCATTTACACAATACCTGTCAATCTCACTATGCGCAACTCAGACTCACGTGATAATACAATACCAGAACAAGACAATCGGCCAGAGTCATAAGGGTGGTCATAAGGACTAAGTTCATAAGCTACACATGATCGCGAATCATACCTGCGACTCGTGTGCTGACTCGATAATGATAAGCTCCCCACGATCGCGAATCTTACCTACGACTCGTGTGCTGAATCGATAATGATAAGATCCTCACGATCACGATTCTTACATGCGACTCGTATGCTGACTCGATAATGATAAGCTCCCCATGATCGCGAATCCTACCTGTGACTCGTGTGCTGACTCGATAATGAGAAGCTATCCACGATCGCGAATCTTACCTGCAACTCGTGTGCTTACTCGTTAATGATAAATTCATATACATATATATATAGGTTTATATGTGTACCGACTCAACAGTGAACCCGATAGGACCCTGCAAATACCACTGTAGCCAACTGGGATTGAAATCATAATATTTCACCTTTCCATGTCATCTCAACAACAATCACAACTTACAATACATACAAGGTGCAAATTAGGCACATAGAGGCATGCTCGTGAGTCCTAAAGCTACCCGACATAGAAATATAGTCGCCACGTACAGACTCTCGTCACTAGGTACGTACGCGGCGCCCACAACATGTATACATAACAAATAAGGAACCTATGGGGACATTTCACCCTTACGAGGTTGGAAAGGAGACTCACCTCGTGACGAAATCATTCCTCAAATCAAGGATATGCCCGTAATATTCGAAGTTTACCCTCAACGGCTCACAACTAGCCAAATATAGCGTAATTGAATCAATTTAAGTTCAAAGAAGAAGAATCAACCAATAAACCCAAAATTAGGCATTCTTGAAGGATTTAGGAATTTCAACTCCGGGCCCACGCACTCGGATTTCGAAAATTCTCGAAGGAATCACTTACCTGAAGCCTAAGGATCATGATTAAGTGATTTATACTTGAATTCATAACAAGAATTGAATAGTTCACCCAATTCCCAAGAAAAATCCTATTTACTACCCCAAATCTAGGTTTTACTAAGATTTAGGGGCTAATTCCCTTGTTAATTCACATATTAAACTAGGCAAACAGAGTGAAATTACTCACCTTTGGAGGACTTGGTTGTGGGCAGGCTTTCCCCAAGCTTGAGAGCTCTTTAATGGAGGTTGAGTGAGAAAAGGATGAAGGAAATCCATGTTTTGACATTCAAATAAAGGCTGCCTACAGGGGTTTCCGCACCTGGGACCCTGGGACCGCACATGCGGTCCCGCGCCTGCGAGGAAGTGGCCGCACTTGCAGAAAATGGCCGGGGGAGCTAGGTTCGCAACGGCGGAGTCGGGCACCGCACCTGCAGAAAAATGGTCCGCAACTGCGGACATTGAGCACCTGCAAGGCTGGGACCATAGGAGCGGCCTTGCACCTGCGGCTGGGCAACCGCACCTGCGGTCACACCATCTACAGCTGCACCAGCAGTGATTCTTCCTGGTTTATGGCCTCGTGCGGGGTCCGGGAGGCACCTAGGTCCACCCGAGCCCCCTTCCAAAAATACCAACGAGTCCCAAATCATTATACGGACTTTCTCGAGCCCACAGAACACTCAAAACAACACTAAAACTCAAAATAATCCTCCAAACCCCCCCCCCCTAAATTTATAACTTAAGAACTTAGCTTTTCTTGAATTCTATAACGATGCGCTGAACCGACCTATACAACTCGGAATGACTTCAAATTTTGCAGACAATTCATATATGACATATCGGAGCTATTCCCAGACCCGTAATTCCGTTCGGACCCCGATAGCATAAAATCACGTCCAAAGCCAAATTTCAAACATAAGGAAATCCTGATTTCCATTTCGGGCGCCGAAATGCTCCCGGGTCATCGAAAACCCGATCCAAACATACGCCCAAGTCCGAAATCATCATACGGAGCTATTGGAGCTGTCAAAACTTGATTCCGAGGTCGTTTTCTCAAAATGTTGATCGAAGTCAAACTTGGCCAAATAGGCCAACCTTAAAGAACCAGGTATTCCTAAATCATTCAAACCATTCCTGAATCCTGAACCACCCATCCCTACGAGTCATAATATATATTGTTCCTCCCTTGTTTTATTAGGTTAATGGAATGAGTCGGAACGTTGAGTGATGAAAATTGGAGTGTTTTTGGACATATAGTCCTTTAAGGTGAGCTTTAACTTAAAAAATTAGGCCCGAGCGGGAGCTGTGTGAAGACGGACCCAGAATGGAAATCCGTTGACTCCGTTAGCTTCGTTGAGTGATTTCGGGGTTGGGAGCGTGTTCGGAATGTGTTTTTGAGGCCAGACGTAGATTTAGGCTTGAATTGGCAAAAGTTAGAATTTCGGCGATTTCAGCCGATAGGTGAGATTTTGATATCGAACTCAGAATGGAATTCCGAAAGCGACAGCAGGTCCAGAATTTCATTTATGACCTGTGTGAAAAATTTGAGGTCATTCGGACGAGTTTATACGTGGTTCGGCGTCGGAGGTGAATTCTTGAAAATTCCTAAGTTTTTAGGCTTGAATCTATGCTTATTTGATGATTTTGATGCTATGGAGCGTGTTTTTAAGGCTCGACCTAGTTCGAATATGGTATTTGGACTAGTTGGTGGTTTTGGTTGAGGTCCTGGGGGCCTCGGGTGTTCAAACGGACACTTCAATGCCAAAAGCCTTAGCTGTTATTGCTGGTTTTTCTACAGCAGTCAAGTATTCACTGCGGTCGCATAAATGGAGCTGCGATCGCATAGTGTTAGATGAGAGGGTCAGGAGAATGCTCTACGCAATCACATATTATAGGTCGCGATCGCATAGTTCTGCTATGTTGTCTTCCGCGATCGAACATGAAGGGTCGCGATCGCATAGTGTTGCAGGGCTGGAGGAAAAATCTGGAGGTTACTCTCCGCGATCGCATGATACACTCTACGATCGCATAATGCTAATGCCAGAAGGTCCGCGATCGCAGACACATGTACGCGATCACACTGAAGGTTTTGAGGCACGTGGAATTTTACTCTCTGCGATCGCGACTGAGACTCCGCGATCGCATAGAATAAAACACCTCGGCAAATTATTAAACCCCATTTCGAAGCTTAAACCTTATTTCACCATTTTTGAGTTGTGGGAGCTCGGGGCAGACGATTTTTGAGAGGATTTTCAGCTGGGTAATCGAGGTAAGTGATTTTCTACCACCATAGGTTAATTTCCACGTTCCTAATCTTAAATCCCACCCTTAAATTCATGATTTTTGAGTTAAAATCGGGGAAAAATGGAAGAAACTTCTTAGACCTAATTTTGGGGTTTTGATTGGGTAATTGACCTCCGATTTGAGAGATTTTCATATGGTTAGACTCGTGAGCGAACAAGGGTTCAGAAAATATAAATTTTTCCCGATTCCGAGACGTGGGCCCGAGGGGCGTTTTGGTCAAAATTTCTAATTTCGCGTAATAGTTCTTAATTAATTAGTTATTTCGATTTCTTGAATTTATATTTACGTTATCCCATCAAATTGAATAGATTTGGGCCACCCGTAGTTGGATACTCGTGGCAAGAGAGTGATTAGCGGTTGAATTGCACAGTTCAGGTAAGTGGCTTGCCTAACTGTGTGTTGGGGAAATCTCCCTTAGGCATTTTTACTAGTTTTTCCTATAAAAACCCCATGTACGTGAGGTCACGAGCGCGTGCACAGGATATTTTCACTGAAGTTCCTTATTTCTTTCTACATAATGCTTCCTTTTCAACTCTATTATTACTACTATCATTTAAATTTCATAATAACTTAAGATTTAGCATGGTAAATTGATTTCTAATTGATTTTCCAATCGTTACTATTCTTTGAAACTGATTTAATGATTTTTCTTCGAGATTTCTAACTGGTTTTTCCTAAAACCCTTTAACTACATTATTTTGGAGATTCACTTGATATTACATATGCATACAGGGATTGCGGGCATATATCTGAGCCTTTCCCTCATTTTGCATTGCATACAGGGATTGCGGGCATAGACCCGAGCCTTTCCCTCATTCTGCATTGCATACAGGGATTGCGAAGGTTGATCCTTGAGGAAGCCCATAGCTCGCGGTACTCCATTCATCCCGGCACCGTGAAGATGTACTAGGATCTGAGACAGCACTACTGGTGGTGGAGGATGAAAAAGGATATAGTGGAGTTCGTAGCCAGATGCCTCAATTGTCAGCAGGTCAAGTGTGAGCATCAGAGATCGGGAGGATTACTTCAGCAGGTGAGGCTTCCAAAGTGGAAGTGGGAGCGGATTACCATGTATTTTGTGGTCGGACTTCCTCGGACTCTAAGGAAGTATGATGCTATTTGGGTGATTATGGATCGGCTGACCAAGTCAGCTCATTTCATTCCGGTATTGACTACATATTCTTTGGAGAGATTGGCTCTGATCTACATGAGGTAGATAGTCCGGTTGCATGGTGTGCCGGTATATATTATTTCAGACCGAGGTCCTCAGTTCACCTCGCACTTCTGGAGAGCCTTGCATAGTGAGTTGGGTACCCAGATTGATCTCAGTACAACATTCCACCCCCAGACGGACGGACAGTCCGAGCGCACTATTCAGATTCTGGAGGATATGCTTCGTGCTTGTGTAATGGATTTTAGAGGATCATGGGATCAATACTTACCTCTTGCAGAGTTTGCTTATAATAACAACTATCAGTCCAACATTCAGATGGCGCCTTTTGAGGCTTTATATGGTAGGCGGTGCAGGTCTATAGTTGGATGGTTCGAGTCGGGCGAGGCCCGATTGTTGGGTACGGATTTGGTTCAGGATGCCTTGGACAAGGTGAAGGTGATTCGGGATAGACTTCGCACAACCCAATATAGACAGAAGAGTTATGCGGACCGGAGAGTTTGTGATTTATCATTCATGGATGGTGATCGGGTTTTGCTTCGGGTATCGCCGATGAATGGTGTCATGAGATTTGGGAAGAAGGGTAAGTTGAGTCCGAGGTTCATTGTCCCTTTTGAGATATTGCAGCGGGTTGGGGAGGTTGCTTATGAGTTGGCCTTGCATCCTAACCTAGCAGGTGTTCATCCAGTATTCCACGTGTCCATGCTCCGGAAATATCATGGTGACCCGACTCATGTGTTGGATTTCAGCTCAGTCCAGTTGGACAAGGATCTATCATATGTTGAGGAGCTTGTGGCCATTTTGGACAGGCAGGTTAGAAAGCTCAGATCGAAGGATATTGCTTCAGTCAAGGTGCAGTGGAGAGGTCATCCGGTCGAGGAGGCGACTTGGGAGACCGAGTAGGATATGCGGTGTCAGTACCCTCACCTATTCACAGCTTCAGGTATGTTTCTATGCTTGTTCGAGGACGAACGATTTTCTTAAGAGGGGGAGAATGTAACGACTTGGCCGGTCGTTTTGGAGAGTCAGCGCCCTGATTCCCTGATAATTGTTCCTCCCTTGTCTTATTAGGTTAATGGAACGAGTCGGAGCATTGAGTGATGAAAATTGGAGTCTTTTTGGACATATAGTCCTTTAAAGTGAGCTTTAACCTTAGAAATCAGGTCGGAGCGGGAGCTATTTGAAGACATATCCATAATGGAAATCCGTCGACTCCGTTAGCTTCGTTGAGTGATTTCAGGGTTGGGAGCGTGTTCGGAATGTGTTTTTGAGGCAAGACGTAGATTTAGGCTTGAATTGACGAAAGTTAGAATTTTGGCGATTTCGGCCGATAGGTGAGATTTTGATATTGGACTCGGAATGGAATTCCGAAAGCGACAGCAGGTCCGGAATGTCATTTATGACCTGTGTGCAAAATTTGAGGTCATTCGGACGAGTTTAGACGTGGTTCCGCGTCGGAGGTGAATTCTTGAAAATTCCTAAGTTCTTAGGCTTGAATCTATGCTTATTTGATGATTTTGATGCTATGGAGCGTGTTTTTAAGGCTCGACCTAGTTCGAATAAGGTATTTGGACTAGTTGGTGCTTTTGGTTGAGGTCCCGGGGGCCTCGGGTGTGTTTCGGGTGTTCAAACAGACACTTCAAGGCCAAAAGCCTTAGCTGTTATTGCTGGTTTTTCTACAACAGTCAAGTATTCACTGCGATCGCATAAATAGAGATGCGATCGCATAGTGTTAGATTAGAGGGACAGGAGAATACTCTACGCGGTCATATTATAGGCCGCGATCGCATAGTTCTGCTATGTTGGCTTCCGCGATCGCACATGAAGTGTCGCGATCGCATAGTGTTGCAGGGCTGGAGGAAAAATCTGGAGGTTACTCTCCGCGATCGCATGATACACTCTGCGATCGCATAATGCTAATGCCAGAAGGTCCGCGATCGCAGGCACATGTACGCGATCGCACTGAAGGTTTTGAGGCACGTGGAATTTTACTCTCCGCGATCGCATAGAATAAAACACCTGGGCAGATTATTAAACCCCATTTCGAAGCTTAAACCTTATTTCACCATTTTTGAGTTGTGGGAGCTCCAGGGAGATGATTTTTGAGAGGATTTTCAGCTGGGTAATCGAGATAAGTGATTTTCTACCACCATAGGTTAATTTCCACGTTCCTAGTCTTAAATCCCACCCTTAAATTCATGATTTTTGAGTTAAAATTGGGGGAAAATGGAAGAAACTTCTTAGACCTAATTTTGGGGTTTTGATTGGGTAATTGACCTCCGATTTGAGAGATTTTCATATGGTTAGACTCGTGAGCGAACAAGGGTTCAGAAAATATAAATTTTTCCCGATTCCGAGACGTGGGCCCGAGGGGCGTTTTGGTCAAATTTTTTAATTTCGCGTATTAGTTCTGAATTAATTAGTTATTTCGATTTCTTGAATTTATATTTACGTTATCCCATCGAATTGAATAGATTTGGGCCACCCGGAGTTGGATACTCGTGGCAAGAGAGTGATTAGCGGTTGAATTGCACAGTTGAGGTAAGTGGCTTCCCTAACTCTGTGTTGGGGAAATCTCCCTTAGGCATTTTTACTAGTTTTTCCAATAAAAACCCCGTGTACGTGAGGTGACGAGCGCGTGCACGTGATATTTTCACTGAAGATCCTTATTTCTTTCTACATAATGCTTCCTTTTCAACTCTATTATTACTTCTATCATTTAAATTGCATAATAACTTAAGATTTAGCATGGTAAATTGATTTCTAATTGATTTTCCAATCGTTACTATTCTTTGAAACTGATTTAATGATTTTTCTTCGAGATTTCTAACTGGTTTTTCCTCAAACCCTTAAACTACATTATTTTGGAGATTTACTTTATATTACATATGCATACAGGGATTGCGGGCATATATCTGAGCCTTTCCCTCATTTTGCATTGCATACAGGGATTGCGGGCATAGACCTGAGCCTTTCCCTCATATTGCATTGCATTGCATTGTACCTTTACTTTCTTACAGATCTTTATATATATATTGCGTTGATCCGAGCATTTGATTATACCGTTCCTTGTTAGCCTTTACTTATAATTCCAATCGATTATCACCTGTTTTACTTACTTGTTCTCTATATCTGTTACTTTACAAACCTCAGTAGAGCCTCTACCTGACCTTGTCACTACTTGACTGGGGTTAGGCTTGGCACTTACTGGGTACCGAATGTGGAGTACTCATGCCCTTCTGCGCATGTTTTCCCTATGTGCAGATCCAGGTCATAGTACGTGGTATCTCAGCTAACCAGCAGCAGCAGTATCAGGAGACTCGAGGTATAATCTGCAGCATCCGCAGATCTCCGAGTCCCCTTCCTATATTGCAGTTGTAGTACTTGTAGATGAAACTATACGGTCTTTTCTATCCAGTTGTACATATTGAGCAGTAGAGTAGCTTGTGATGTAATGTGATATTCCAGGTTCTGGGGTATAGTATATGTAATGCCGAGCGACGTCGACTTTATTATGATTTATTTCGCTTACTATTTTTTACCTGTTTTATCTAAATTTCGCTTAAGGTATAGGCTTACCTAGTCATCTAGACTAGGTCCCGTCACGAGACCTATTCGGAGGGAGAATTGGGTCGTGACAAATTACCACTGATAAGTTGGGCAGTTAACGTCATGAAAATGAGGTAACTAGAACTATTATATTGTAGTTTTATTTATATATATGAGATGAGATTTATTCTATATGTTACGACCCTCAGCGGCAAGTGAGAAGTTATAAGTTGACTCTTATCTCCCCTAGGGATAGTATCTTATTATTATACGTTTCATTACTATAACGACCCGATCGATCATTTTGTGTTATCGGAACCTGTTCCCCTAAATGAAATCCCATAGCGGATTATTGTGATTTATGAATTGCGGGGATGGAAGGTTCGGGATTTGGAAGTGTTTAGAGCAGTATAGCAACGCTTAGTTCCTTAAGGTTGGCCTTTTTGGCCAAGTTTGACTTCGGTCAACATTTTGAGTAAACGACCTCGGAATCAAATTCCCATAGTTCCGGTAGCTTTGTATGATGATTTTAGACTTGGGTGTATGTTCGGAAGGGGTTTTGATGACCCGGGAGCGTTTCAGCGCCCAATATCGAAATAAGAGTTTCCTTAAGTTTCAAATTTGGTTTGGAACGTATTTTTTGTTATCGAGGTCCGAACGGAATTCTGAGATCGGGAATAGTTCCGTCATGTCATTTATGACTTGCCTGAAAAATTTGGTATCATTCCGAGTAGTATAGGTCGGTTCGGCGCATTGTTACCGAATTCAAGAACTTGACGTTCTCAATTTTTGATTCTAGGGGTTTTGAGGTGTGATTTTTCGTTTTGGCGTTGTTTTGAGTGTTCCGAAGGCTCGAACGAGACTGTATTATGATTTGGGACTTGTTGGTATATTTGGACGGGGGCTCGGGTGAGCCCAGGTGCTTCTTGGACACCAAATGAGGAAAAAAACCTATTGAAAAGGCTGCCGGTGCATCTGTTCTGGTGTGACCGCAGGTGAAGTTGCCCAGTCGCAGGTGCGGTACCGCTCCTGCCGTCCCATCCTCGCAAGTGCGAGCCCTAGCGGGCAGCCCATTTCTCACAGGTGCGGATAACGTTCCGCAGAAGCGCAGCCGTAGATGCGGTCTCCTCTCCGCAGGTGCGGGCCCAGGTCTCCTCGCCCATTTTCCGCAGGTGGGAGCCTTTGCTCGCAGGTGCGAGACCGCAGGTGCGGTCCTTGAGTCGCAGGTGCGGAACAACTGTTAGGCAGTGTGTTTCTTTAAAACACGGGATTCTTCATTGTTTCCTAATTCTTTCTTCCATTAAAAGACTTGGAGAGCTTGGAAAAAGGACTCCACGACCCAACCACTGAGAGCTAAGTAAATTCTAACCCAAAGTCAGTTTAATTCATGAATTCTTAGTTAAATTAACCTTCTAAATTAGTGAAAATCAAGAATTTTGTAGTAACCTAGGGCTTTCGAGAAAATTAGGGGATTACCCGACAATTAGCTATGAAATCAAGTAAAAATCATGTATTAACAATCCTTAGGTTATGGATGAGTGTTTTGTTCGTGAAATTTCAGAATCCGAGCGTGCGGGCCGGGGGGTGAATTTTGAAATTTCTTCAAGAATGATGAATTTACTAATTAAATAGGAGAATTTCCATACTTTGAGCATAAATTGATGTATTTGTATAACATTTGGCTAGTTTCGAGTCTTGGGGTGTAGAGTTCGGCATTTCGGGCGCGTACTTGACTTAGAAAGTAGGCTCGGCACGAGGTGAGTCTCCTTTCTAACCTTGTAAGAGGGAATTGTCCCTGCAGGTAATAATACATGACTTAAATGTCCTTATTTGTGGGGGCTACGCACGCACGAAGTGACGAGAGTCCGTGCGTAGCTACTATTATGCCATGTGGGGTAGTCTTAGGACTCACGAGCATGCTTTTATGTGCCTTACATGTACCCCTAAATGTATTTTGAGTTTCTTATTACCCTTGAATTAGCATGAGAATATTAGGAAGTTATGTTCAAAATTTCAGATGCTTAAGTTCTTGTTTGCAAGTATAATCTCTATTGAATTCCTGGATTTCCTGACTGTGTATGTATACGAGCACCCGCGTCACATGTATGATTTGCGAGCGGGGTAGCCTTATTATTATGTCAACCGCGTCGCATGTTCGATTCACGAACGGGGTAATAGATGCATCTATGGTTAGAGCCGTTCGACCCTCGGCAGTGCACATTTATTTTCGCGACGCTTCGGCCGTACGCTCCGGCATACTATGTGCTATATATTTTGACTGAGAGTCTTGTTGTTATCATATAAATTGCTTCATGTTAAATGGGAAAGTTAGTTTATTTTATACTAGTGTGATTTTACATGCAGAGGTAAATTGTAAATTTATACTTGATATTTCCATGTCTTTTGATTTCTGGAACTGTTATCCCCGCCTAGTCTTCATTCACTTATATTATTACATCTTGACCCTAGTAAGTATCAGATCGACCTCTCGTCACTACTTCTTCGAGATTAGACGGGATACTCACTAGGTACATATTTGTTTATATGTACTCATGCTACACTTCTGTACTTAATTGTACAGGTTCCGAGGCAGGTGCATGTGGTTAACTGACCGAAGCGCGATCTTGAGAGCATACTCTATACCCGACTCCACGGTGAGCTGCTCCCCTTGGCGTATCTCAGCAGCCCTTTGGAGTTGTCTTTTGTTATTTCTGTCTATTTCCTTCAGAGAGTGGCACAATTATTCTATCGTATTTTATATATTCTACTAGCCCGCCCGTAGACTTGTGACACTAGTCCTGCCACACATAGTAGATATTATATTTTGGCACTGTATATATGTTATCTACGGTCCTTTTGGTTGTGGTGATTTAAATTGGCTAAGTTATACATTTTAACCTTACAATGTTAAACCTTAAAATTTGGCAAGTCTTGGAACAATTTATCAAGTAAGGAAATCTCGTTAGTAACACGAGTGTTGGCTTGCCTGACACTGGCGTTGGGCGCCATCACGGCATGAGTTAGGATTTTGGGTCGTGAAAACTGCTGCCTTGCATACTAGGTGCATTCTTCGTATTGACTCCCCTTTTTCTAGGGCGTTGTGTTTTATGCCACGCAGGTGTAGGTAGGAGAGGTGAGTACCATCCATTGTAGGCTGCCTCTAGATATCAGATTTTGGTTGGTGAGCTCCACATCTTCCTAGAGTATAGCTGAGTCACGTTCTATATATGTTACTTTGTTTTATGAGGATGTTGTGGACCCGGTCCCGTCTTATATGTAATGTTGATTTTTTCTTAAAGGTTTTGCACGCGGTGTCCTATGTATAGCTTTAGGTATGACATGTCAATGTCCTTGTCGGCTCCTATGTATCTATATAAATCTATTTGAATTAGATATGTGAGATAAGGTATAATATTGTTAATTTTATATATATATATATATATATATATATATATATATATATATATATATATATATATATATATATATATATATATATATACTGTCATGGCGCGTGACGAGTCTTATAGAAAAAAATGATAAGGTACGTGGCGCTCGATTGAGCTCTGATTTGGGTCATGACAAAGTGGTATCAGAGAAGTTTTGTCCTAGGGTTGTCTGCAAGCCGTGTCTAGTAGAGTCTTGTTTATAAATGTGTTGTGCACCACGTTGTATAAACAAGAAACTACAGGGCATTTAGGGACCGGTTACTCTTCCTTCTTGATATTAGATCGTGCAATAGAGCAGTGTCATAGGAAATTTTGATACCCAATTTTTCCCAAAATATTTTAAAATTGCATATATACCTTCAAAATCATGCATTAATACCAATTGGTATTTTTCTATAATTTATCTACATTATTTTATTAATTTATCTAGTATTTTATTTCCAACAAATAATTACCAAACTGCATCACAAATGATTTCAAAAATATTTCTTGATTTAATTTATTACTTATGGTCCTATCAAGGCAAAATTATTCCATAAATAGCCAAATTGGCACCTTTTGGCTATAATTGCAATAACTTTGCAATTATAACCCATGCATATAATTTTGTACTATTTTCTACCAGATATCAGTCCTTTATATTTTTAAATACCAAATAATCAGTTTTAAATTATTCCATACATAGGATTCATTTTTATAATTATTAATTATGTTATAAATTATTTTGACTAATTTAATTCGGGTATTTAACAAATGGCCTATTTCTATTTCAATTATAGCATAAATTAAACCAGTCTAAACACCTAATTATACTAGCCCAAAGACCCAGGCCAAATTCCTAAATCCTACCCGACCCAACGCTAGTTAAATCTTGGTCGTTGATCACTTTTGATCAACGGCCCGAATTTGTTCTTTCCTTAATTAACCTAACACCAATACCCCCAAACCCCTCATTTCCTCACCCTCTCCGCCGTTACACTTCTCTCATTCTCTCTTAAACACCCTCTACCCTAACCCAAATCCCCTCCGCTGTTGCTTGCTCGCCGTTAATAATGGTGGCTCACCATCGTTCCCATCCTCAATGGCTCCCCCATGACCGAGATTCTTGTTGTCATGAGGTCCTCAAGGGACTAGTGGCTGTTCACTCACATCCCATGGCATGTCCTCACCATTCGCAGGCCAACATGGCTCGATTGAGTAAGATCGTTCTATTTTTTCCTTCTAGACCTATGGTTTCTAAGTTGGTCACTCTCTATCTCTAGGTTATTTCTCTCAAAACCCTAACTACACCTCTTAAATCTTTAGATCTATAACAGATCTGAAGATATTGGAACTATTTTTTTCTTGTTTTATGAAAACTTTTCGATTTTCGAAGCGTCACTTCATTTTCTTCATAACTAGGGTTTCTGAAACTTCTCTTCAAAGCAATTTCTATGATTTTAAGTGTTATTATATGATTTTTATTGTGTTTAAACGATTTTTATTAAGTTCAACCTAACTAGTTATGTTGAAAACCCCAAATTTGTGGCTTTAGTCTTGGATTTTGAGTTCGTTCTTGCTAACTGTTCATTCGATTTGTCTGTATGTTTGATTCTCATGAGTATTCTTGAATTAATTAGAATATTTTATGTTTTTACGGTAATAATGTCTTATTAGGGTTTCTGACTTGTCTCTTTCTGGTTATACTCAGTTTACTTGTTATTCATGGAAGTCTATAATGCTTCCCTTAATATTAGTGATATTTTCCGATTCTTTGAATCCCTGATTTCCTGTGTTGATATTCTTTACTGATTTCCGGCTACTTTTCTGTTTTTACAACTTTTAAATTATTTTATTACCTTATTATGTGATTGACTGCATTATTAATTGATTCTTAATGTTATTTCCTTGATTAGAACTTTATGAAACTATCCCTAATTACCTGTTCTATACCTATACTATTAGAATTATTTCCTTATTTGTTACATGCTCTCTACTTTTTGAAATGACTCCCTTAATTAAGGGAAGAGTTGGACTGATTTTACTTTAATTGATTCTGAGTTCTTCAATTACTGAACAAATTGATTCTTTCCTTATTTACCTAGCCTTCAAACTACTATATATGTGTTCTGTTCAACTCTCATTGAACAATCTTCTAGACACGAACACATTAGTTCAAAAGTTCTCACACACTCAAATCTTTTCTGCTCTTTCTTATTACTTGCTTCTGTCACTGAAACTAGCCGACTATAAGCCAAGGCTAGCTATTGCACTCTACTGCTCTTCACTTTGTGTCTACTCCCTTAACTTTTATGTTCTAATTTAAATCCAAGCTTCAAACTCTATGTGTTTTTTCTTACTGCTTTATTTTAATGTTATTCTGAAACTTCTCATTATGTAGTTAGCATCTATGCGTTTTCTTAGTGTTGTAGTTTACTAGTATTCTGAAACTTTTTCAACATGTAGTTAGCATATTTTCACTTAGCATGTTAATTCTATTCTAATTCAACTTATAAGCAGCATGTTATGAACCTGTCCATTCCTTGGTAGTATGCATTAAACTGGCTCTACTCTATTTATATATGTTTGAATGATTATTTGTTTGTTACTTGGTTTCTGGTATGCACCTGTTTTTGCAAAACTTATTTGTTATCCTATATTGTTCTGATTATATGATTAACTCTACTCAATTCTTTTTAGTACCCCTGTGTCCTCATTGTTTGTCATGAAATGCAGTCCTATAATATGCTGGTATTATCAGTTATCTCCTAATATCATGAACCCCCTAAGTTGTTCTGATTCTATGCTTAACTCTGCCAACTATGTCTTCACTGTTTGTAGATGAAGTTCATACACATATGATATGTATGTAGTATTAGCTCCTAAAAGTTGCTGCACTTCTATTAGTCATGTGCTACACTATGTGTGTTGTATCTGTCCCCAACTCACATTACCCATGTGTGAGAGACTGTTGCATGAACCTGTTTGCTCTGTGATTGTTCTGCTGTCTTTTTAAATCCTAAATTGTTTATACTGACCTTGTTCAAACTATTTGTTTTTCAAAACAACTCCTATTTTATAAGACTCTTTTACTTAACTTGAACCCTTTCAATACTGTTTTCCTATCTAAACATTTTCAAAACTATGTCAAGCACTCTCACTCTACTCTTAGGTCCTTAGGTTCTGCCACTTCAGTGTGTGACTGCTTTAGGATCCCTGTGCGATCCTTTTGAACTCTGATGCACTGTGGTTGGCTTTTCCACACTGAACTAACTCAATTTTGGTTATGAAACTCTAGGTGTGAGCACTGCCCGGGATCCTTGAGGTCCTTAGGGAACTCTGACACACCCGGACATGAGTCTGGCTATAAAATTGGCATTTTAGGTTATGGAAGATCTGGTATCTTCAAGATACACTTGGACCTACTTCAGGCTCCCTATAGTTTAACTTTTGTTTTACCTATTCATGTAATTTATTTAGCTGGTTTGTAATAATTATTGTAAACAAATATTGGGGATGGCTAGTGAAATGGGGGGGGGGGGGAGGTTAAAAATTTTTTTAATTTTATTGGGGGAAAAAGACT